>CAUYLG010073479.1:0-70889 GCA_963573385.1 Cacajao melanocephalus
ATAAAGAAAATGTGGCACATATACACCACAGAATACTATACAGCCATAAAAAAGGATGAGTTCATGTCCTTTGCAGGGACATGGATGAAGCTAGAAACCATCATTCTCAGCAAACTGACACAAGAACAGAAAACCAAACACAGCATGTTCTCACTCATAAGTGGGTGTTGAACACGAGAACACATGGACACGGGGGGGGAACATCACACACCAGGGCCTGTCAGGGGGTGGGGGACTAGGGGTAGGGATAGCAGTGGGTGGGAGTATTGGGGAGGGCTAACATTAGGAGAAATACCTAATGCAGATGAAGGGGGAATGGATGCAACAAACCACCATGGCATGTATATACCTATGTAAGAAACGTACACAATCTGCACATATACCCCAGAACCTAAAATATAATTTTAAAAAGTTCCAAACTAAAAAAAAAAAAAAAAAGCATATTCTATCAGTTTAATTACTAGTGAGATCTGAGGTTACAAAGAAGAAACTAATCAAATAGCTGCTGACCTTCTTCTAGCTCCTCTGATTCCACATATAAGGTTCTCCTAGCTTTATGGGCTCCTCATGTCACCTCTCCTTATTCCCCCTCCCCACATTTTGCAGTTGGTGAAATGACAAGCTTCTTTCAGCTTAATGCTCTTAACCCACGGAGATGGTAGCTGCCATGGCAGAATACTGTCTTGAAATAAAGGCAACAGATAAATCCAATTGAGAAAAAAAGTCCATATACTGACAGAGGCCTTGTTCCTCATTTCTGCCAGGGTCCTGAGCAGGAAACGAGCACATGTTTCTCTGGTCAGTGTTTACTGAGCATATGTTTTATCTCTGGAATAGGAGACATAGCATTGAAAATGTCACATGGGATTTCTACATTCCTAAAGTTTAGGGTGTGAGAAGTCTTAAACAAGCACCACGAGTTAGAATATGATATGATATTCATACAAAACAGATATGATAGGGGAAGTACAGGGTATATAGGATCCCAGAACAGGAAGGTACAGCTAACTTCACCCAGGAGGGTTACTTCATAGGAGGGTGACTTTCCTAGTCCCTAGAAAAATCACCCCCCTTTTTAGAATTTTGTCCTAGGAAAAGGCTATCTTCTAATGACACATTTTCTAGTCACCAGAACTATCCCTAAATCAACTGAAACTATGACCTTCAGTTATAAGTAAGATAGAGAGATGATATATCTCGGTTGAAATGCAGTGGCTTGAACTTATGCCAAAATACTAAGTTTGAATTCGTGAGAGTGGGATCGGCTTTTAGTAACATAATACTTCAGAATATTTGTAGTTACCTGTCAATGGGAACTTAGTTCATAAATCCTAGCCACTCTACGAGAGTTCAGCATCTGGGACGGATGCCTGCTCCTGTCTGAGGAGGATGTACACTGCTTCATGTCACTGTTCTCAGAGCTGATCGGAACTGTCAGTGAACCTGCTGAACTTTTCCCAGCCAGACAAGGTGGACCCATGACTCCTCTGTGGACCTGCTGTGCTGGAGTGCTGGATGCTCTTCCATCTGAGCAGCTGCATCCTACTGGGAGCCACAAGTAAGAGATGACGTCAAGCTTGCTGCTGCTTTGTTCTAAACTGGTGAGTCTGTTCCTTTCTGTATAAAAGACACCTAGATAGAAGAAAAGAACCTGCTATTAATTCTACTTTTGGAATCAGGAAATGACTCTTTATCTGGAGTTAAAAACTGGGAATCCAGGCAGAATTCCTGTGGGAAGTAAGGGTTAATGGAGATCTGAAGGATGGGTAAGAGCCTGGTTGAAGTCCACAAGGAATCGTTCTAAGAAGAAATGTCTTATATGAAGACTCAGCTCTCCGAAGCACAGAGACCACAAGACATATAAGGTACCTGATAAGGTTGGGGCAAGCTGAGGAGGTGAGGCTTGTAAGTCACATTAAAGAATTTAAAGTGTGTCCTGAGGTCAAGGGGAAGTCAGTGAAGGGTGTGAAGCAGAAAAAAAAAACATGTTTGGGTTTGCTTTTTGAAGAAATATTATTCTGGCTACAGCATGGAGAAGGAATGGAAAAGGGACAAAACCAGAGGAAACAAGACCAGTTTGACAGCTGTGGCTACAGCCCAGGAAAAGAGGGCAGCAACTTCAACTAGGGTGGGAGCAGGAGGATACAAAAAAGTAGACATATTCAAGAGGTTTGAGAAACCAGAATGATGATGATGAATTTAAAGTAGATGGCAAAGGGCCAGGCATGATGGCTCATGCCTGTAATCCCAGTACTTTGGGAGGCTGAGGTGGGTGAATCACCAGAGATCAGGAGTTTGAGACCAGTCTGGCCAACATGGTAAAACCCTGTCTCTACTAAATATACAAAATTAGCCAGGTGAGGTGGCATGTGCCTGTTATCCCAGCTACTTGGGAGGCTGAGGCAGGAGAATCACTTGAACTTAGGGGGCGGAGGTTGAAGTGAGCCAAGATCGCATCACTGCACTCCAGCCTGGGCTGCAAGAGTGAGACTCCAACTCAAAAAAAAGGTAGATGGTAAAGGACAGAAAATAAAGGATGACTCCTAGGTGCCTGGCTTGAGCACCTACAGGAAGGAAGGGGTCACACATTGTGTGACACGGATTGAATGTTTGTGTCCCCCCAAATTCCTGGTTTGAAGCTCTAGTTCCCGCTGTGATGGTATTAGGAGGTGGAACCTTAGACAAGTTCATGAGGGCAGAGCCCCCATGATGAGATTAGTGTCCTTATAAGAAGAGTAAACAGAGTTTGTTCTTTCCACCATGAGAGGATATAGCAAGAAGGTAGCCATCTCCACACCAGAAAGAAGGTTCTTACCAGACGCTGAATCTGTCAGCACCTTGATCATGGACTTTGCAGACTCCAGAACTGTGAGAATTAAATGCCTGTTGTTCAAGCCACCGACTTTATGCTATTTTGTTATGCAGCCTGAGCTAAGGCACTGTGGCAGGGAAGAGGAGGTAGAACAATCCAATTTCAGATAGGAGCAGGTGCAACCCGGGGGCTGCCAGATGTCTTCAGTGGTTGAATAGACAGCAGAGATCATATAAGAAGTCCAGACTAAAGATACAGACTTAGGGGTCACAGTCCTATGAAGGAATGTTCAGCCACAGGCATATATAAGGTGGCCAGGGGGATGGGCAAGGGTGAGAAGAGAAGAGGAAGACGCTTGGAGGCATCAACATTCAGAGCAGCAGAGACTTAGCTTTGTTCACCATGATGTTCACAGTTCCCGTGGTCCAGAGTGGGGAAGAGTCCAGAGGTCAACACTGAGTCATAGGCAGGTGATTCTAGGACATAATTCTGCACCTGACAACAACTTTTGTTCCTGACCTAATAACAGTAGGACTAGAAGGAGCTGACATCTATGAAAGAACCTTCGTTAGATCAGTGAAGTCTCATGTCTACAACATGTAGATTTAAAAATCATCTGTAACTATAAAGCATTACACTCATCATCATTCTCATATGATTCTAGCTATTATTCTCCCCCATCTTAAAGGTGAAAGAATTTAAGTTCAGAAAAGTTACTTGGCTTATCCCAGGTAATTCAGGGATGATGGCAGAGCCTGAAATCTTTCCTAGTCCTCCAATTCAGGTTCACTCCTCTGTCCCAATCCTCTTAAGTTCCTATTTATTGCAGCTTTACGTTTATGTTAATTTATTCTCTTCTCAACCTGTGGAACGTCTCCATGAAAACAAAGTAAGAAAAAGACACTTTGGCTGAAGAGGTGGAAAAATACAGAAGGAGAGAATTGCTCTGAGACCTAAGATACCCTGCCCTTCCCCCTTGGCCTCTCAGCTGTTGCCAAGTCCTGGAGAAAATCGGGCATCTGAACACAGACCTGGTTGTCTTTGCTCGGGCCCTGTGTTCTCATTCCTGCCACGCCATCATGGATAATGAAAGTCGACTGGCTGCCCGGGTTTCCTTTCTCTCTGCCACCATCATTTCCATTTGCCGGGTCTCATGCCTTTTTAGCACAGAGTTGTGTTTGGGCTCTAATTTGCCAGGCAGTGATAAATTCCAAGAAAAACCACTCTTATTGAATTATTTTTGGAATGTTATGCAAACAACTCTAAATTGTGTGGCAGCCAACTCCACTCTAAGATCTAGCTTTGACTTCATGTTAATTCAACTAGAGGAGAGAAAGAAAGAACAACAACTCAAAATGCTGAGATGCCATCTTTCATTCTCAAGGAGAACTTTTTAAGGTCTACTCCTTTGATACAAGGGTCTAGCCTCCCTTTCAGAACTTAAGCAGTGAAGATCACACTCCCATACCGGGATCCCCTCACAGAATACACAGGGGGAAAACCTCCCCGTTCAGTTCCCTAGCAGAAGAAAGACTGAGCCAAGTTGAAAGCCCAGTGAAGCACACAGGGTAAAGCTATGATCTCCTCTTTGGGAAAGAATCAAGCAAGACTTCTTTCCTTGAGTTCAGGCCTTAATTGAAGATGTCTTGTCTCAGGAGACTTTTAAAAAGGAAAAGCTAGTAGCAATAGCTATTTTCCACCCCTGTGCCCTCTATCACCAGCTCTAAGAAACAGCTTAGTTTAGAACCAAGCTCTAATCCCAGTAGAGCAGATACATTTCTGATTCCAGGAATGAACAACTGTCATTTCTCTATTTCCACATTTTTGTAGTCAAAGTCCCTCTTTTTGTCTTGTTTTTTTTGATGGAACATTCCGTTCTCTACTCGCTGTCCATTTTAGAACTTGCTAAGCTAGTAAGTAGGATGGATACCTGGAGGCGCTGAGAACTCTTATCGCCACCATTAGACCACTTGCATGAGACTGAAGCCAGGACAGGAGTGGGGAGATTTGAGAAGTGGAGTGGACAGAGTCCTGGGCACATCATCCGAGCACCTGCTTCAGCGCTCACCTCAGCCAGATCTGCCTCCAGGCTCTGTAAATACAAGAATGAGTAAAAGCAAGAATCTTCACTACTAAGCTTTCCCACTCTCAATTTCTTCACCTGAAAAATGGAAAGAACAGCATGCAGAGCTTTTAACTGTGTTCTGTAGAGTCTGGAATTCCAAAAGTCTTGTTAAAAATGCTATTGTGGGCCAAACACAGTGGCTCATACCTGTAATCTCAGCACTTTGGGAGGCCGAGGTGGGCGGATCATGAGGTCAAGAAATCGAGACCATCCTGGCCAACATAGTAAAATCTCGTCTCTACTAAAATACAAAAATTAGCTGGGTGTGTTGGCGGGTGCCTGTAGTCCCAACTACTTGGGAGGCTGAGGCAGGAGAATTGCTTGAACCCGGGAGGCAGAGGTTACAGTGAGCCGAGATTGTGCCACTGCACTCCAGCCTGGCACCTGGCGACAGAGTGAGACTGTCTCAAAAAAAAAAAAAAAAAAAAAAAAGCAATTGTGTGCACAAGTATCTGACTATACATGACAGAATTTGTGAAGAAGAGGGACTGAAATTCCTGAGTTAAAATGTTTATCACAACAGCATCAGTGGCCACCTATTGTCTGAAGATTCCAATCAAAATTCCTCCCCCTGGCTCCCCAGCTGTCCCTGTTTACATTTTCAGCCTTATCCCTTTACATTCCCAACCTCTGGCCAAACCCGGCTCCGCTCTATTCTCCACTTTCCTCAGTGCTGTCCTCTGGGTCCTTGCAATCATAGTGATTCCTTTTCATGGAATGCCCCCTCCACTCAACCCCTACCTCACCAAGTTATACCTTCCCATCCTGCAAAGTCCCATTCAAGATCTGCCTTCTCCAAAAGTCCTCCCTCAACTGCCTGTCCCCTGTTCTGCTTCTAAGGAAAAGCTCCCGTCTGAATCCCCAAAGCCCTTTATCTGAACCTGACTCATGTGACTGAATCAAGATCCCTTTATGTCTCACTTCAGATTCCCTTTGCTCAGATGCTTCAGGAAACTCATGGCCCCTTGTTCTGTCCTAGTTGCCGCTGAAGCCAGCAGCGCTGTGTGGACTCTGGCCAACTGCACAGGGACACAACCTGGTGGTGCTTTGTTATATGCTCTTGCTCTGAACCTCTTGCGTCCTGTCTTGGCATATTCCTGCTGCTACTGAGAAATTGGAGCCAGAGGAATATACATGGTGCTCAGTGAGCATGCATGTGCCCCCACACACACACCACACACACATGCACACACACACACACACATACATGCACATACACATGCATTCACATACACATGAACACACATACATGCACACACACGTGCACACACACATACGTGCGTCCACACACATACGTGCGTCCACACACATACGTGCGTCCACACACATACGTGCGTCCACACACACACATATGTACAAGTAGTTAAGGGAAGTTAATGCTCCCTACATTGTAGCTTTTGTCAGTGGGGCACAGGAGCCAGGGAATAATTTCTTCTCTGTTCTCTTTCCCCTGTGTACCCTCTAGAAAGAGGGTCTGTGAGACTGATCAGTTACTTATACCTATTATCAAGTGGTGTCCAGCTCAGGAAACCTTTTCTCTCTTTTGTCTTCATTTCTCCTTTCCTTGGTTTGCATTCCCCAACAAAGAAGTAGCACAATAGTTTTTGCATCTAGTTCTGATTTCTGGGGCACCCAAATCTATCAGTTTTTACTTGATATCACAGTTGCTTATGCATGTATCTTGTTCCACCTGACTAGACTACATAATTATTGTGAGATTCTATATCTGCACTGCAATCTAGCATAATGTTAGTGGTCTGTGGAATGAATGAATGGCAAGAGGTGTTGGAAAATGTAGTGTCAACAGGGACCTGAAGACTCTAAACAGACACACTCCATACAGAGGGATGGGAGGGGAGTGTGTTCTTACATGATGATTTCTGTTCTCAAGCCAATGACTGGTTATTCTGTTGGATGTACCAGAGCACAATTCAACCAAAGGATGGCTTCTTTCTTATGCCAGTACAATAGCATGCACAATGAGACAGAATATAGAAAATTATTAGGTCAGACTTCTTATATAGAACAGAAGGCAGCAAGACACCACAGAGCAGAACATAGGGAAAATAAGAGGAGAGAATTCCCTTAGAGGCAAAGAAACTGATGGCCTGATACTTTTTACAGTATTTGCAAAGGAGTAAGGCAAATTCACAATGGGGCTAAAGAACCATCTCAAGAGAGACCTTATTAGAACTGAGAAAGGATGGAGATGTTCCCAAGTCTGCTGGAAGGAAAGGAGACCATTGTCCCAAGGGCAGAGCTCACCCCGAATGAACTGAAAGTTCCTTTTAGCACTACCCCACCACCTCTAATTTAATCTTTTTTTGCATCCTGTTTCATTAGGGTTGCAACCTTGGTGCCTATGTGTAGCCTTGAAGCCGCCGTGGTCTGTGCTTGTATCCAGGCCAACAAGGACATGACCATGGCAGTGGAGAGGCACCCCTCAGTCTGCTTTAGGGCAGTTTTTAACAAAGACACCTGTGGAAGGAACTGAAACAATACTCACCCATAATTGGGCAGCTCAGAAGCTCTAGTTCTTCTCAGCCCTGTATTTGGAAGCAAGACTGTGCACTTTGGACTGTGTCCTGGGAGTTCTTGGACCTCAAAAGAGTAACACTAGTCCTCCTGCTAATGAGGACTCGATCAGCTAATTGCAAATGAAAAGATGAGACCACATTCATAGGGGATGAAGTGGTTCCTCCTGGTCACTCCAGGACTCGCTGAGCCCGTCTGCACTAAGAACACTTTGTTGACCAAAACCTTTCTAGGGTACCAGGTGTAGCCATGGCTTATTGGAAAGTGTGACCTATGCAAAGAAAAACAAAACAGGAGATGGGCAGAGGAGAAGAGATGAGTAATTGCACCTGTCAGAAAATGAGGATAATGGTTAAGGATACACGCACGGAAGCTCTGAGTTTTGTGGAGAAAAACACCAGGGCAAATACGAGGAATTGTTTGTCCTCAATCTCCCCTGGAAAAAGTGGAGTTGATCACTGGGGCCTGGTGGCCTGTATGGCCTTCCAGTCAACACTGTTAAAAGCAACTGCTCACATTCAGTGGTTAGCACAGGCATTACACCACCCCAGCCGTGCTGCCCACCCTGCAGATACAGGCAGCTCTAATTTTGCAAAATGCTATTTGTGAAACAACCAAGTCATCCTACATTGCCCCCTTTGCAGTCTAGAGGAAGGAACTGGTTGCCTCACCAATCTTTGGCACCAAAGTGCTTCACGGCGGATGTCTTTTTTTTCTGCTGTCATACCATCCTGATTAAGATTAATTGTCCCAGTCGGAGTGAGTCACTCAGAAAAGATGGGAAGGGCGGAGGGAAGAGGGCAGTTTGCTTCTTCTTCTTCTTTTTTATTTTTTCCTACTTCAATGTTTGTTCTGAAAGATCCAGAAGAATACAGGAGTGGGGCAAAAGAATTTAAAGTGTGGAACATGTAATAAAGGAGATCAAGTGAAAAAGCTATTATGGGCTCCATGTTTATCTTCAGCTCAGTGACTTTCAGAGGAGCAGGCACTTGGCTGAGGAGTCCAGAGGGTGTGACTGCTCCCTGCCAGTTGGAGGGCCTTGACCTGAACTCTCAAAAATTCAGCTGACCTTGTCCAGCCCCAGCTTCTCTAAAAACAAGGCTAGGACATCTCTTCTCACCGATACAGATACACCCCAGATGTATATATTGGAACCTCAAAAGTTCATTTTGGGTGGAGAAATCATACACAACCACGGGAGAAACTGAGTAAGAAAAGGAAAATATATAACCACTAAACTCAAAGCTGTACCAAAGAGGAAAGAGATATGATTTACAGAACAGTTTTCACTGGCCAGGCATTAGTGCAAAAGTTTATTTATTTCTAAGCTACTTCTCCAGAGCTCAGATTTGCACATCTCTCTGAGTCTATCCCTCCATCTCTGAGAGGCTCCCACTCCCTGGCAAGCACCTCAGGCTCCTTTGTTGATGGAGTGGGCCTGTCTGAAGCAACTCAGGCTATTTTGGGAACAGTTACAGAATACTTACAGAGGCCTTATTTAAAAACTTATGACCACTACTCTCATTCCAAATTGAAAACATCTATCATCTATGCTTTTTTCCCCACTGTATTACCTTGACAAAAAGAAGAAAGGTTTGGCAAGGAAAGAAGTATATGGCTTTGCTGATTCTGTGCATCCAATAGAAACCAAATTGTCATGACTTCTTAGGAAGAGAATTGGGCAGGGTGTCAGGAGACTGAACCATGCAACATCCAGCCCAGAACATGGCATGTTCAGTATTCATTGGCTAGTGAATGAATGGATGAATGAATTAACTTGGGTATGAATTTCAGCCCATCAACTAATCAGTTGTGTGTCCTTAGATAAACTACATGTATTTTCTGGACCTCAGAGATTATCCAGTTAAGAGAAGAAACCAGACTTAGCGTCTAGTTCAGATACTCCTCTTACTGTCCCAGCAGCCTGGAGTCTGTATACTCCTGGGGGGCGGGGAGGCTGTTTTGACATTTCCTTTTTCTGAAAAGACCATTTGGAACCATGCCTGTTCTACATCTACATTTTGGGTGAGATGAACCTTAAACATTCATCTCTCAGTTCTGACTTGAGCCCACCCAACTGCTTAACTGAAACTTTCTCTGGATTCCAGTGCTCCAAGTCCAGCAACTTCAATATCTGCTTTCACCAAATACAACTGGTTGGCAGATAAGCCTGCAGTAACTCATCACCCAAACAGTAACTCATCTGTACTCCCTCCACCCCTGCTCTACACAGACAAGATGCCACAAATGGATGGTGATTTGAATTCATTGCCTCCTTGGGAAATTTCTTTGAGGGGAGTATCTGGCTACCTCCTTAAGTTAAAGATAAGATACCTCTTATTCCCAAACTAGTAGCCAAGGAATATTATCATGATCCTGTCTTCCCCAGTATTTGACACCCTCATAATAGTTATTCTTCTAACTTAATCACGGTTTATTTATTTTCAACCTCTCTCTCTCTCTCTGGTTCTCTTTCTCAAAGAGTTGGAAGGATTATCAGCCACACAAACATAAGTCAATGCAATCTTGGCCAAATTTAGGTCAACGGACAGGTTGCAGATAACACTGGGGATTCAGAAGGTTGAGCCGAGCTAGACAGCTTCAGTCTTCCATAGGCCCATGATGCTTGCCCTAGTAGTCCCTCTATCTCTTCCCTGTGTTCCAGACTTGCTTAAGAAGTAGAGAATATCAGACCAAGAAATCTCAAGATCCATTCCAGCTCTACTCTCCTCCTTTCAGGGATCAGAAAACTGAGGCTCAGAGAAGTTAAGGTTGCCTGCCAAAGTCACAAAGCCAACAGGGCCCAGCCACATTTTGCAAACATGTCCGACGTCTCTTCCACTACCACTCAGGACACACTCAGTCACCTCAATTTCCCACAGGACCATTAGGCCTCTATTTGCAGCTGGAACAATTCTAGCAACAATCTTTGTTGTGATCAATTCAAGCTTCCCTGAAATGGAAAACAGTGAAATGCTGGGGCAAGGAGGATAACCAAGGGATTCACAGAGAAATAAAAGCCCCAGAAGAGAAGCCATCATGATCTAATTGTGGCCCTATAAGCCCAGGGCATGATGGACATTTTGCTTTGTTTTACTGCCTTTTTTTTTTTTTTTTTTTTTTTTTAACTTGCTCTTCTCACTTGTATCCTCACTTAGTTTTGCATGGGAAAGAGAAGGTCAAGGATCTGGAAAGACAAAGAAGATATTTTATTGGCCAGAAATTGGCAAGACCTCATATTCCTGCTTTATCGGTATGCCTCCTGACCCATTGACTGGAGATGGGTCTCTACCTCCCAGCTCCTTTTGGGCCCTGTAAGTTCACGCTTTTTAATTTTTATAGAGCAGTTTATGGGCTACAAAAAGGGGAAGCTGGGGGAATCTGTTGTCAGGGGCTGCATTGAGCACTGAGCCATCTTTTCTGTCTTCTTTTTCTTTCCTCCCTCTGGGAGCCTTGTAAACGAGCATTTAGATTTTCTGAGGGAGATTGAAAAGGGCTTTTGGGGAGCAAGGCATTAAAGAACAGATGGGTTATGAAGGGGCCTTAGGAAAATCTGAGACACCATCTATCTCTGGTCAACTTGGTTATTTGTGGCGCAGGAGAAGATTTCAGCAGATCATTCTCAAAATCTGCTCTGAACTGTCCAGCCTGTGAGGAAAAGAGGAATATGTGACCTGATGATTTAAGCTGGAATTATCAACTTTTTTAGGAGTTGACATTTTGAAGGAAGTGATTTGGGGGCGGTGTGGTAGGATCTAAAGAACTCAAAGCTTTAGAATCCTCTGACTCTCTAAAATTCCTCTGGAGCACCATGCTCAATACTCAGTATCTCCACATCAGCCATACAGTCACTTAAAGACGGTAACTGACAGAGACCAACCAAGACATGACAGGCAAAGAATCAAAGATATATTTGAGGAAAATGTTACCTGTAAGCCAGTTGATTAAGGGTCAAGGTAAGTTGCTATAATTTTATTTATCAATAGAGTGAAGCTTGAAAGATGAATTAGATTTTTTTAAATGTCCTACCTTTATAAAGCTTGAGAATTCAGTAAAAAAGTAAGGTTAGAAAAATTGGGGAATCGTCACCATCACCATCATCAGCATCATCTTCACTGTCCACACCATCTTCATCATCGTCCACCTCTTAGTGAACACTTATGAAAAGCTTGTTGGATATTAGGCATCTTTTGAGTGCCTTACATACATTTTCTCAGTCCTCACATCATCCTTCATGAGATAGGGTTGTGATTAGCCATCTCTTACAGGTCAGGAGAATGGGAGGAATTTTTCCTCATACTCTCAAAAGGGGTGGTAAAGAGAAGAAAACTCAACTTTTTCCGAGGTCTAACTTTATCCCCTACAAGTTAGAAAGCAAATGCTGAGAAGATTTCAGCTTCTATTCAGAATTCCCAATTTTTCCTTCCTCTCGAAGAATAAATGAGTTAATGCTAACATATGGAAATGCCAAAGGAAGCAAGAAGAAGAAAGTGGCTTAAAAAAAAATTAGACTGGCTTCTGCAGTAAATTTGGGAAGATCCCGACTGGAATGATTTGAACCCTTGCTTGTGCTCCTATACTGGGATGTCTTTGCTTGTCTAGCTTCAGAAGACTTCCAGAAAAGCCCCAGCCCATTCATGGAATGCTCTACTCTATCCCACCTTCACATACCTGAGACTCCTTAGGAAGGTGTTCTCCTGAGTGAAACTCAGTGCACTTGAACCTTTTGTGGGTGGTAGAGTGGGAGGGAAGGCTTTGGGTCTTTTGCAAAATGCTGCCAACAGCAACTGTCCACTTAGCCTAACAGGGTCCAGGAGGGGTGATATTGAATCTCTGCTCTTGACTGTACCTTGAGTTGTATTACTATAGGCTTGTTGAGTTTTCCTAGTAAGTATCCCACACCAGAGGAATGGTAGTTATGTTGTTTGATGCCTGAGGAAGGTGAGAAGGGAGAAAAAACTGTTACTGTAAAAGCAAACTGGAAACATTAGAACTGGGAAAATTCTACAAGGGAAACATAAATATGATTAAATCAACTTAGATTCTTCTGGGAAGAGGTGTATGTGAGGGGGTGGATGGGCATGCTAATAAACAGTGCGTACTGGAAGTTTCCAAAGTAGCAGAAACCAGACTCCTTCCAAGGGCTGGGGTGATGCATTTAGAGAGATAACACCCTGGGATTGTCACAGGCCGCCGTGTGATTTTCACGGCAAGGCGTAGTGCCAGTATCCATGGATTTTCAAATCAATTCTCAAATCCTCTGAATTATCAAACATTTTATTTGCCTTTAGAGTAGACCCACTTTATATATCATAAACATTTCATTCAGGCATCAGGTTGTGGGCTCTGCCTCTCATTTACTTAGCCCTGCTGCTGCAAAGGCAGCTGACTTTCTGTCCACTTTCTTTGACTGAGCCTAGTGCGGTTAGGATAGGATCTCCAGTTGCTTAGGGCTGACATCTTTTTATATATCACTTACCCTTTAATTCCTGCTGAGGTTTAAATTCAGATGCCCTGATGCTGTAGGCAGAATAATGTCCTCGGAGACGTCCATGGCTTTATCTCCAAACCTGTGGCTGTTACCTTACTCATCAAGAGGACTTTGTAGGTGTCTTTAAGGAGCTCGAGATAAAGAGGAATATCCTAGATTACTCAGAGGGACCCAGTGTAATCACAAAAATCCCTAAAAGATGGAAAAATAAGGCAGAAGAGATAGAGAAGGTGATAGGACGGTTTTTTTCACAGAGGTCAAGCTTCACCTCCTCGGGGAAGCTTATTTTGTCTTCCCTTGTGAAATCATCTGTCTTCATTGCAGCCTCTCTTTGCATCATCTACCACAATCACCACCACAACCGTGGGATGAGTGTGTGTGATCATTCTATTAATGTCTGTGTCCTTCACTAACTCGTGAAGGCAGGGACTGGGCCAGATTTTGCTTCCTTCTGAATTCCCAGCACACAGCAGGCACTCAATAAATATTTGTTGAATAAATGAGCAAATGAAAGGGTGAGCAGAATCTAACCCCCCTACGGCTCTGAGTATTCTTTAGTGTGGGTGGAAACACAGCAGTCCATGAGGCACCCCACCGACTGGCTCTTTGCTTCTTGTTTTTGTATCTTGCTCAGACCAGAATATTTATCTTTACATATGGTCTTAATACATTTCTGCTGCGAGAACAGCAGTATCTGTGACTCCAATCAATGGCTCCAGGAGTTTGCAGGGATGGAAGTTTTCCTTTCTCTATATTATGATTTGTATTCAGATTATTCTGATTTAACTCTTGACCCAGCAGCCCCACCAGTGTACAATGATCTCTGTTGTTAGATTGGAGATCTCCTGCTGCTTTTCTCTTCTCTGAGTGTGAAAGACTATCTACTTATTTAAAGACCAAGATCCAGAGCCCAGTTTTGCAATACACCAGAGGTATCCCATTTTCAAATCATCAGAACAAACTGTATTGAAAATCACTTCAACCTTAGTGCACCCCTGCATTTATTTATAAAGGAAGTAGTGAGTGAAGTTACAAAAAAAAAAAAAATGAGATCAGTAAATACTAAAATGGCAGCTACATTTGATCCAGACAGTTACTGCACACCAACTACGAGTAAAGCCCTGAAATAAAGTTGGGAGGTGCTGCCTTTTGTTGGCACCCTCGTATTTCCCTTACGTCTCTGAGAACAAGTTCACTTTGTCCCCCACAACTCACCTGGGAGACTGACAAGGACAAGGTGTTAATCTCTTTAAGTGCTGAAGTCACAGGTAATTACTTACTCTCTGTGTATCTGGGCGCTTCATCTTTGTCTTCTTGTGCTCCTCATGCTGTCTGACGCATAGTAGGCCTGGAGGAGTATTTTCTGAAGGAACAAATGAATGCTTGCTTTCTTTCTAAAAGAAGAATTTTTAATTTATTTGCCCAACATGACTCAGTTAGTAAGCAAAGGGACTTGGATGTGCAGCCTGGTGGCCTAATTCCAAGTTCAGCATTCCTTCCTCTCTGCTGTCCATGAAAGGACTCCTAGGCAGGAAGGATGAGGGACAGTGGGGACACACACCATATAAATGTCAGGTACATGACGGGAAGTTTAACTATGATCAGACAAAGGAAAGTGGCACAGAAGAAAGCAGGCTTTGAGTTTACCCAGTCAAACAGCAGGAAGAATGTAGCTGGACAACAAAGACAAATAATCCATCAGTGATGCCTGGAACCTTCCCCTTGCCCCTGGTATAGCCACACAAACCGGGGAGAGCCCCCGAAACCAAGTGAGTCAGGCACATCCCTGACACAGCAGCCCGTCCAACCGGGGCATTTTATAGCCCTCAGGATGTTTAAAGAAGCAAATGACTTGGAGGATATGTATTCCTGCCCCAATAAAGAAAGTTTATTTTACAATATTTAACATTTCTTTATTAAAGGTGAACAGGCAGGATATAAGCTCTATAAATTTTCCAAGGAGAAGACATTGCTAGCATTCCAGGTGGATAAATCATTGCCCTGTGGGAGAACCAAAGTGTGCCTATTTCACTTTACAGGTGCCACACATGGCATATTTTTCTTACAGGATTGTGATGCAGATGGGCAAGCTTTTGGACATTAAAATTGCAACTGGATTTTTCTTGCTGCCTCATTACTGTGCCATTTAAGGAAGAGGCTCATGGTTAATTCTCATGGCAGGCTTGCCCAAAGCATCCCCTGTATTATGGGCAGGGCCTTGTCTTCAAATTGTACTGCAGAAGATGTCAGCTGGGGCCTCCCTGCCCTTCCTCCAAGATTTCAGGGCCTGGGGTATGGTGCCAATGGAGGTTGCTGGTCAAGCCCCTTTCTCTTCCCATCTCACTCTATCAGCACCAGGACCAGGTCACATGTAGGAATGTGGACATCTGAGGGTCCAGACACTCAATTTCTATCCACATCCCCACAAACAAAGCTCCTTGGTGGAGTGGTCCACCATCCAGAGGAAGAACCTAGGTGAGAGTCCTGTGCAGGCCTAGGAAGCCAGATTGGAACCATGTGGACGGGGGATTCCAGTGTCCCATGAATCTGGCAGGGCATGAGTTCCAGATGCACACACCCCCAGACTGAGAACACTCCTAACCCCACAGCCAGAAAGAAGCCCTCTGAGGTGCTGGGCCCAGGTTTCCCAGATCTGGGCTTGTGCTAATCATACATAGGTAAAGTTGATTTAAACTCCCCACAAAGCCCAAAGCTTCCTATGTAACATCTGCCATTGTGTTGGGGCTCACATATTCATGGTCTTTGCCCCTCATTCACCTCTGGCTACGTACTACTTGTTTCACTCCACACCAACCCAAACTTGAAATGTCACCGCTTCATAATTTCTTAGCAAAAAATATTCTCATACCTAGCATTTTCTTTTTAGTTCATTCTACTGTAGACTTGGATGTTGAAAAGCTCTTTTTATCTCTGCATCCTTCTATCTCCAAGGAGCAAAGCAAATCCCATTTCTATTGTTACAGCAAGAGTCTAGAAACCATCTTTTCGGGCCCGAACTTTTTGTTGGGCTCTTACCCTCCAAATAGAATGGTTTTTCAAAGCCTTAAGAGAGATTTGGGGAAGCAAAGTGTTCTCCTTATTCATATATGTCTGATTATGCATAAACACAGACATCACTTCCATTCTCTTCTCGGTGGCAGAGAAACTAACACATAGATTTCAATGGAGGCACACTCATAGCGGCACAATAGACTGAAGTTCCCTGGGCTACCTATTCCTTTCTCCTCAGTCCTGGTTGTTGAGTCTTCTCATTTTGAGATCTAGGCTGGAGGAGAAATCCCTCCCTGGAACACACTACCCTTGCAAAAGAAGGAAATGAGCTATGTAACCTGATGATGTTTTTGAAAGTTTCTGCTCAGAGGTAGCCTACATGATTTTTGCTCACTTTCCATCGGCAAATGCAAGTCATGTGGCAAAAGCCGATTGATGGGATGTGTGTGTATAATTCTCTCAAATACATGGAGATTCACTAACTGGGGACAAGAATGCTACAATACCCATCCAATAGTAACCTCCTTATCATCCTCCAGGGAGCAGCTAAAAATGTCATCTCCTCAGTATCACTCCACAGAGACATCGCTCTCCGTTTTCTGTTATTTTTTTTTTTAAAGACGGGATTTCACCATGTTGGTCAGGCTGGTCTTGAACTCCCGACCTCAGATGATCTGCCCGCCTTGGCCTCCAAAGTGCTTGAATTACAGGAGTCTCTCTCTGCCACCCAGGCCGGAGAGCAAGGGTGCAGTCTCGGCTCACTTCAAACTCCGCCTCCTGGGTTCAAGTGATTCTCCTGCCTCAGCCCCCCAAGCAGCTGAGATTACAGGCACCTGCCACCACACCTGGCTAATTTTTGTGTTTTTAGTAGAGATGAGGTTTCACCATGTTGGTCAGGCTGGTCTCGAACTCCTGACCTCATGATCCTCCCGCCTCAGCCTCCCAAAGTGCTGGGATTACAGGCATGAGCCACTGCACCCGGCCTGGAATATATTCTTAGAGGGATCCTCAAAGTGCATTATCTCTTACCTCTGGACGCCTGTTGCTTAAGCCATCCATACCACATGTCTGTCACTCTCTTCCCTTCTCTTCCCCCATTTATCATGTTGGTAAAATGACAGCCTCATATTGAGTGAGTAAAAGGACCAGCATGATGACATATGTCTTGCATATGCTATCTCTTTCCATCCTCACCACAACCTGGTGAGGGAGGCATTGACTCAATTTACAGATGTGGTATTCAAAGCTCAGAGAGGTGAGGTAATTTGCCTCAAGTCAGCACCAGTAAGGAGCAGGACTCTTGAATGGAAGTCTCTCAGTGCAGATTCCATGCCCTGCATAAGCCACCAAGCTGCCTCAAACACAAAAAGTCCTTGAGAGCTGAGTCTTCTGGAAAGAGATATTTATACTTTGCAGATAAAGAGACATACACACATACACACAATACGTCTATATCTGTGTGTAAATGTAAGTATACTTGGATTTTTAAAAAAACAATACATTAAATAGTTTCCTGCATTCTTAAATAGATAACAAATAATATTTAATCATTCCTCCATACTTTTATGCCTGCTCTGTGCTTTGCATTGTGGCAAGAGCAGTATTTTGAACTTTTTTCGAATTAATTTTTGTCCTCCAAAACTCTTAAGGGTTTGCAACTTAACTGATGAGAGACAAGCTACATAGTGCTCTATGATCACCCTGATCCCCAACGTAATGGTATTTGGAGACAGGGCCTTTGAGAGGTAATTAGATCGAGAGAGTGGAGTGCTCATGTTGGGATTAGTGTCCCTCTAAGAGATGGGAGAGAGCTTGTTTATTTTAACTCCGCTGTCAGCTATATCAGGACACAGCCAGGAAGAGGACCTTCACCAGAACCTGACCAGGCTGATACCTTGATCCCAGACTTCCATCTTACAGAGCTGTGAGAAATACATGTCTGCTGCTTAAGCCAACCAGTCCATGGTCTCCTGTTAGAACAGCCTGATTAGTTCAGATACACATACACACACACCTACGTATGAAACAAGGAGAGATCACGTTAAGAGGAATAAGTTACTTCTTTTTAAATTTGGAGGCTTTCTAATTTGCAAGTCTTTTTCCCGTGTATAATTTCATTTGATCTTTACAGTAATTACTGCTATTTCACAGATTTAAAAAACTGAGGCTGGGAAAACTTCAAAATTTGTGGAAGATTACACAATTAATAGATGCCAAAGCTGGAAAATAAAACCCAGGTTCAAATCCAAGATTCCCTCTGGTAAAGTGAGGCCGACTCTTTACAGAAACAAGCTTTTCTCCTGTTCTCCAGGACCTCTGAGGAAGGAGAGCTCACTCCCTTCTTTCAGCACCCAGGAATCTAGCTCCTTTATAGGAATGAAGTCCTGGTGTTCATTTGCGTTCAGCTGCACTCTTGGGTTTGGCTGGGTGATGCCTAAGGCTGGGTGTGTCGGGCAAGAGAATATGTGTGCCGTGCAGCTCCTGCCAGCCCTACAGAGCTGGCATTTTCTACAAGAATGCTTGCTTCTCAGAAACACTGTTGATAATGAGGTTGCTCATTTTTAAAATGCTGTAACCGATATTCTGAGAAAACAAACCTGGTTCCAGAAGTGCAGCTGTGGTGTTTGGATTTAAGGTTGGAGGCGGTTGTTTAAGATGAGCTCTTAGCTGGCCTGCTGTGGACTGTGACAGGGCGACACAATCAGGCCATTGTACTGACAAAAACTCTCAGGGCTCCTTGGAGCCTAAGAGGACTGTGAGAATTCCTGAACGTGGCTCCCACTAAAGTGGACTTTTCGCCTCTTGGGACCCTGGTAAGAATCAAGAGAGGGAGGAGAAAGGAAGAGAGGGGGAGAGAGAGAAAAAAAAATGTTTCAAATCAGAGGAAATAAGCAAGCCAGGGATTACATGAAATCCCCTCTAGCCTCAGTCAGACTTGGAGGACACGCAAATGCATTTGAACTGGGGAAGACTATTATTTGAGACCCCTGGGAAATAGGGTGGCATAGAGCAGTTTCCTGGCCTCGGAGAGGATGCAGTTTTCAGAGATGCAAGGTTTGCTTGTGCATTTCCATGCACAGGGCAGGGGTCTCAGCACCGTGATAGCCAAAGAGTCACACACTGAGGCAGACCCCTGGCTCTACTTGGAGGGCCAGATTCTGAGTTGAGCAGATCATCAATAGGCCATCCGGACAAAGCCCCTGTCTCCTGAACTACATTCTTTCCATCATACCTCTCACCCCATGTCTATTTTCTCAGTATTGAAAGGGAAAGGAAATGAATATTTACAGCCTCTAGTTATGTACCAGGTGCTTCGTTTAATTTATAATGGAAATCACACAGTATGATAATAGCCAACATTTATGAAGAATCTAGTAGGTGCAAGCAGGAATCTAACTGTTGGATATACATTAACTTACATTTAATTCTCACAATAGCCCCAAGTGGTAGGTTGCAGTGAGCATCTGAGGCAGAGGCATGGAGAAATGTTCTTAGCCAGCAAGTTAAGCAAGAGCTGGCATTCCCCCCATGGCTGACTCTAGAGACCTCCTCTCTGCCTCAAGTCAAGCCTGGAGACTGAATCAAATAAGGTTCTCTGTCCCCAGCCTGGACACATGGCCCCTTTTGAGATGTTCCAGAAGTTTCTTCCTCTTTTTTCACCTGACAATTCCTCCAAGAGGCAGAGCCAAAGGAACCCTCCCCTCCAGGGTTCATCTGAAAGTCCTCAAAAACAGCGTCTCTTAGCATTACATGGCCAAAGGTTTTAAAAACCTGCCAGTCCTTAAAAGTCTACCAATCCCACAAACCAATAGGTATCTAGTGGTGACAACATTGGCAATATTTTTGAAAGTTGGCATACATTGTACTCAACACTTCTGTTTGCTCTGTGTTATGCTTTTAATTCGTGCTTCATATTCTCCATAATCTAATTTAGTAAGTCTTTTCTCTGGGAACTACGTTTGTCAACTGAGAGAAAGTAGATCCATTCTCAAGGACACGATCGTAGGCTGGAGTCAAATAAGAAAAATCTTTACAAAATGCCAACATGAGCATGGTAACCTTTAGTTTGCAAATTACCTGGAGATATTTTTAACCCTTTGAGATCCTGTTTCTCACTCACTATCTCATCAGCCTGGCTGCTTCCCACAGCCTTGCCCTGGAGGTTCCAGGCACAGAATCACAGTGGCACAAGGCCTTCCGGGGTGACTGTGTCTTGCACACACAGCTCCCTGAACACATGCAGACAGAGCACCACATTCCTTCTACCTGACTAACTCCTATGAATCTTCCAAAGCACCATCACCCCCTCCAGGAAAGGTACCTTCACCAGAGAGCATCTGGGAAGTCAAGGCCACTTCCTGCAGGTTCCCCTGTACCCCGTGCCTACTACTTGTATCCCAGCACTTATCACCTTCAACTTCTATCGGCCAAGTCCTGATGACACTGTGAATTCTTTAAGGCAAAGACTATATTCCTTTGACTCTATATCCTCAGAGTCTTGATACCATCCTGGCAAATAGCAGATGCTCAAAAATGCTTGATGAGTAAAGGATACACATTTATAAATCCACTGTTTAAATAGAGATTGTTTTAGGGCTTTAAAAGGGCCCAGGTATATGAACCCCCTTTGTAAATCACCCTAAATCAAATACAATGTTCATAATAACATACAAGGAGGGGTTCCAGCAAACTAATTCAAATGCATAGCTCCAGCCTGTCCTTTGCTTTTACTTTAGTTTTTCGTATTGCGAAGAATTTTTATGGGGGTGAAGTTTTGGAGTACTGTGGTACAATGTTCTGCACCGTAAAGAAATTTTAGTGTTTTGAAATCAGAAATTGAGCCTGACTGTGAACTACACCAACATGCATGCATGTGGGCTGTGCACTGACCACCGAATGCAAATGCTGAGCCATTATAATGTATCTAGGTCTACACAGGTAGGCAGATCACTAGATATGGATACAGGTATACATAGACGTAGATATAGACACAGGTACAATTATTGATAAGTAGATAGATACCTGGCTATAGCTTCCTGTTATATACAGAGGAAGGTCTTGATCTTAGTTTTAATACTGAAAACACAGACAATAATTAGCAAACTCATAAATTAGAGTCATGCTTAATTTCTGATAAATAGAATCATAATATATTTGATTGAATTCAGTTCTCTCAGTTTCTTACATTTATTAGTCCCCACTCCTCGACCTGCTGCAGAGTGTGAATTTGGGTTTCAAAAGCCTTTATTAAGTTCTGGAGATCACTCTGGTCCATGCATTATTATTATTGGTTTGTTTCCAAACAGACTGTTCTCTAATTTTACTTTCATATATGTTGAGTTAGTGCATCCATCGGTAGCGGGACCAAGAGAGGAGGCCTGAATCCAGACAGGAGAGAGCCAGAATGGAAACAGGAAATTAAAAGTAGAAAAGAGTCGTGTGTGTGTGTGTGTGTGTGTGTGTGTGTGTGTGTGTGTGTGTGTAGAAGAGGGAGAAAAAGCCAGAATCAGGAAACTCAGATCTTTCCTCCTTCTGCCTCTCCAGCCTTGGAAATTCTGTCTGAAATACAGCTGGCATTCACTTCTTATACACTGAGCCTCGTGACCTTGGCTGGAACCCATGTCTACACTACATTTATGGCATCCAAATTGCTAATTTGGTGTTGAGGTAGCTGGAAGGAGGAAGAGAGAGAGGAATTAAAGGATAGGAAGGGAAAAAAAGTACCCCAAACTGCGAAAGTTAAATTTCCGGCCAGGTGGCTTCCAAATCATCCAGCAGCTTTATTCAAGGCTTTGAAGTTTTGAGCCAAACAGTTTCAAATCTTCAATATTTACCCTGCAGTCTCCAAAAACAAAAGTTGACTGTGTTCCTTGAAGTCAATCTCACCAGCATTTCAGGATGACAGATGGGAGAGGCTGAAAAAGAGTTATTGGATGACCTGGAACTTCTTGGTAGTATTTGTTATGCTTGGCTCTCTCTCTCTCCCTCTCTCTCTCTCTCACAATCTCTCTCTCTCACACACACACTCACTCAACACACACACAGACACACATAGACACACACACATAGTTTTGTTGTTTTCTTTTTAAGCTTACTTTACTTCCCACCATGAATTCCTACTCTGCCCCTAACCCAGTCATCTGTTGCATTATTTGTCATATAGATCAAGAGCTCACCCTGGGACAGCAATAGCTAACCCAGCTCCCTAGTCTGAATTCCTGTAACCTAGCAGTTGAACTCGGCCGCTTATACCCATGGACTAAACACAAAGAAATAATGGTGGAGCCAATTCTGTAGGGAGGTAGAATCTCTATCTAGCTATGGACTAATGCAGGGCACACCTTTGGGAGGGGGAATTGGGTGACGGGTGAACATAAAATTCTGAAACTGAAACATATTCAGGAGGCAAAGACTCCATCCCAGTCCAGCCTTGATGAGAACTGGTCACTTGCCTTTCTCCTCACTATCACTTATCCTTCTTTGCTTCTCCAAACCCCACTTACTGTTCAATGTCCTCAGTGGTAGGTATCTCCATCAGTCACTCAGTGACTATGTACTGAGAACCTACCATGTGCCAGGCACTGTTCCAGGCTTGAAGCTAACAAAGTGCTGTCCCTGCTGGAGCTCGTGTTCTAGGACGGGGGGGACAGAAAATAAACAAATAAGTAAGTAAATCTACAGTGTGTTGCACGGTGGTTCACGCTATGGCTAAAAATACTGCAGGGTATATGGGAAAGACAGAGGGGGAGCAGGGGCAATATTTGTCCTATGGGCAGAGACCGGAAAAAGATGAAGGAACAAAGGAGAGTCTGTGTGAAAGAAGAGCATTCCAGCAGAGTGAACAGCCAGAGCAAAGGCCCTGAGGTGGGAGGGTGTGGCTTGGCCAAGAAGCAGCAACAAGGCAGGTTGGCTGGGCCAGAGGGAACAGGCAGGATCACAGAGGGCTTTGGGAGGACTCTGACTTTACCTCTGTGTGAAATGGGAGCCACTGGTGAGTTTTAAGCAAATAAGTAGCATGATCTGGCTCATGTTGGACTTGGAGCTGCCATGTTGAGAATAGATTAACTATAAGGGAAAGAGCTCAAGCAGCCAGAACAGAGCCTTCTTCATCCCTCCACACTTAGAGGGAAAAAGATAATGGTGACTTGGACCAGGATGGGGATAGTAGAGGTTGGACTCTGGAAGTTCTTTGAAGGTAGAGCCAACTGATATACTTGCTGATGAATTAGATGTGAAGAATAAGAGGTGTCAGGGATGACTCACAAGTTTTCAGTTTTAACAACTGAAATGAGAAAGTCATTTCTTCATCTGTGCCCCCAAGTATTTTTATTAATGTTAATATCATAACATGTTAGTAATAATTGTGCATGCGGGCATCTCCCCAACTAGATGCACTGTTTCTTAACTTTCAAAGGTCTTTTGATAGGTTGGGACTCCACTGAAAGCTATGGACTCTTGCCAATGAGGAGATAAGTATTCATACACAAATTCATGCACACATTTACATCTTGAAAAGGTTTATTTCTCTCCCCAAGTTCACCCATAGAAGCTTTCAGTTGTTCATGGATCCAAGATTAAAAGATTCAGGAACTAGATTTATTTGTTCTTTTAATACATTATTATGGAACACCTAGGACATGGCAGATGTAATGGGTGACCAAAAATAGCTAGACTCTTTTCTGATGGAGACTCTCATCTGAGGCAGGAAATAGACAAGTTGTTAGTAAACAAATAAACAAGTAAATAATTATAATTCATAAAAGGAGCTATGGAGAAAAAATCAAGCAGGGTGACATAATCTGCTATAATAGGATATAGCATAAAAGAAACAGAAACCATCCAGGTCTTATAAACAGAGGAGATTAATACAAGGAATTGGTTGTATATGTGATGGAGAGAATAGAGGGTAATGAGACCAGAGATTGGCAACATGAGAAGCCCACTATCACTCCCAAAAATGGAGTGGAAATGAGAAGGGGGGTCACTACTAGAGCTCTGACACCTAGACTATCTGGAAGCTAGAATCGAAGAAGGGGTGCTGCTCCATGGCAGTGATGACTAGAAAAAGGGCTTGTCTACTGGAAATGCCAACCAAGACAGAGCAAAACAGAGTAAAGGGCTCTGGCTTCTCCCCTTCTCCCACTCTCCAGTTTTCTAACAGTGCCTCCCCTTGACCAAATTTGTCCAGAACCAGTTCCCTGTGATTCAGAGCAGAACAGGAGAGGAACAGAGATAGATCCAAGAGCAATCAGGTGAGCAGCTGACACACAGGGGACCTACTTAGAAAGAGTAGTCACCTAGCGCCACTCTAAGAAACTGAAATTTAAGTTGACATTGGCTAAATTAGAAGATGGCTGTCAAGGGGGAGAACATTCCAGGTGGAGGGCATTGCAACAGAATGTTCCTGAGATGTTAAAGAGCTCTGCCTCTTTGGGAGTGCAAGGCCTCACCTAAGGTCAATTTGGCTGTATAGCTATCCCATTTTTTTTTTTTTTTTTTATAGACAGAGTGTCACTCTGTTGCCCAGGCCAGAGTGCAGTGGGGTGATCTCGGCTCACTGCAATGTCTGCCTCCCGGGTTCAAGTGATTCTCCTGCTTCAGCCTCCTGGGTAGCTGGAACTACAGGCATGTACCACCACGCCTGGCTAATTTTTTGTATTTTTAGTAGAGACATGGTTTCACCATGCTGGCCAGGCTGGTCTTGAACTCCTAGCCTTGTGATTTACTCACCTCGGCCTCCCAAAGTGCTGGGATTACAGGCGTGAGCCACTGTGCCCAGCCAGCTATCCCATTCTCTACTCAATCAGAGGAGGTTAGGCATATGGCTATTCTTCTATAACCATCTGCCAGGTGGCATATTGCAATGGAAGCAAGCCTCAGACCAAATTCTACTAGATGCTGAGACATTTATCAGTGAGCCTACACAAAGACAGTCCTACCACTTGCTCTGTCCTTTGGGACACCCAACAAGTACCTTGCCTGAAATATGAACTTTGAGGTAAAGGCAAAAATATTCCAACACCAAGATTTATTGTCAGTGTCCTCTGCTAAGCAAAGGCACGCATGGCCAAATGGAGTTGTAGGCCAAGGAGACCAGTCAGAAAGTTCTGGATTGCTGGGCTTGCCAGATTCTTATACTTTATTTATGCAAAGGGAGAGGGGTTATACAAACTTTCAGCTATCTATCTTTTATTTCATCAATGAAAAGTTATTTGTAACATTACTTATACTAATTAATGTATCTTCTAAAGCATATTCAGAAATTGATATTTAAAGTACATGCTGAGGCCATTTTTGAAGCACAGATTCTTTATTAGGGCAATTTAAATATAGCCTAGCTGCCCCTAGATTGTAGATGGAAACTAACCTGCACATTCAGATAACATCACACTGTTTATACGGAAGCATAGAAAAGTTAATTACAGACAATGAAACAGAGGGGATGAAAGGTGCCAATGCGGCTGGAGTTTCACTGCTGAAGAGGAGAGTAGATTGCCAGGAGGCTGCAGAAGTGAGAAGGGGCTGAGTCTCATAGGCTACCTTAAGGGATTTGCATCTCATTCAAACTGCGTTGCAGGACTTTGACCAGGAGGTAACATAATCATGCTCACTGCTTTGTGAAGAATGGATGATAGAGGAGAGAATGTGACACTAAGTCATTGAAAGTGTTGGAGTGACTGGCATCAACCCATCATGGTGGCAGTACAGATGGAGAGAAATGGAGACAGATGAGCTGTGTTTCGAAGATAGAAACTCAGGCATTGTGTCAGTCTGTTTTGTGTCACTATAAAGGAATACGTGAGGCTGAGTCATTTATAAAGACAAGAGGTTTATTTTGGCTCACATTTCTGCAGGCTGTACAAGCATGGCACCCGAATCTGCCTGGCTTCCAATGAGGCCTCAGGGAGCTTCCAATCATGGCCAAAGGTGAACAGGAAGCAGGCGCATCACATAGTGAGAGAGGGAGCCAGGAGGGAGGAGGAGGTGCCAGGTTCCTTCCAAACAACCAGCTCTCACATGAACTAACAGAGGAAGTACCCACTCCTCACTGAGGGGATGGCAACAAGCCATTGATAAGAAATTCACCCCCATGATCCAACACCTCCCACCAGGCCCAACCTCCAACACTGGAGATCACATTTCAGTGTGAGGTTTGGTGGGGACACACATCCAAACCATATCAGGAATGGTGATTAGATGAATCTGGAACGGTAGTGAGGGGGAGGTGGGAGTCAAGGATCGCTTCCTGGTTTGTAGCTGATATAGCTAGCCAGAGAATGGTCTATTTTGCTAAGACAGAGGAGGCATAAACAATAAAAAGATTTGGTGGCAAAGTGGAAAAAGGGAGGTCGAAAAAGATTTCATTTTATACATTTTAATTGTGTGATACAAAAGCAAGAAACACACGCTTGTCTATTTATCTTTGTGTCCACCTGCATGGCCTTGACTGGTGCTTAGTACATGCCTGAGGAATTAGAAGAATAAGCGTGCTATAATTTTTGTCACTTATCTTAGTGTTTAACACCTCTCCCTGTGCCTTCCTTTCTTTCTCCCTCTCCCTACTCCCGTTTTTCTTAATAGATATAAAATAGCACTTCAAATTCCTACGTTGGTTCAAATAATCAAAGATAAGATAAACCAAGAATGGAATATATTTTAGACAGAAATAAAGGCTCTGTAAGGCCTGAGTTGCAAGGGTGACACCAACAAGAAATTAGAAATCAAACGAGCTGAAGTAAATGAAGTTTTGAGTCTGGATGAAAGAATGTATCCCAAAAAATCCCATGTCTCTGACATGGCTAAATGGCCTTCCAGTCCACTTGAAAATCTGTTACTGCATTTCCCTTTAACATTGCAGACAGTGCCATTGCAAACACTATCATTCCCATGTGGGAGATATGGCTATAATTTTCTCATCTATAAAATGAAGGAATTACACTGGATTATCCCAAAGACTTGAAAGTCTCCTTTCAGATCCTTCTCATCTTCTAGAGTTATATGGAAATGCTTTTTTGGGGATCAGGAACACAACAGGTCCAGCTGTGGTAATCTGTCTGGTAGAGCCCCCATAGAACACACTGAAGAGTACCATCTGCGTAAATATAACAGAAGTTAGGGGAAAGCATTAAAATCTCTTTATCAGTTCTACAGAGAAAGGAAAGCTCTTCTTCCTATCATCTGGAAAAATATTATTCTCCCTTTTTTTTTATTTCTTTATATCACACAAGAGGTAATAGTACTTTGTGGTTTACTACATTTTGGAAGCACAGTTTAGGAATTTTCAAGCAAGAAAGATCTGTTGAAAGGCTCAAAAGTAAGTTAAAATTTAAAAAATTATTCATGCAAGTTATGTCTCAAAACTTACCAACAATCCTTCCAGGACTCTTCACATATTAAATTGTATATAATACCTTTTTCCTGGGAAGGAAAATATACAGAGTCCATAACTGGACGGAAAACTTTACTGTGAACACAGAATGCATATTTATGAAGTCCAGAACATTTTACAAAACATGTCATTATAGTCTCCCAGTCAGTCATGAATCTATCCATGGTTATAGTTGAGTCCAATTTGGCCCCGAGCCTCCTGGTAGCCAAAGCAAAACAAAGCACAGAATCAGCTACAAAATACTCATTGCGAGAAAGAAGGATGCATACCATTTTGAAAGGACAACAATAAAATATTTTGTTTAAATAGCGTGAGGCTGTGGGAAGCAGAGAATGATCGGGTAACAGTAACTAACTCCTCCATAGTAGAGGCTGTGACATTTCATAAGGTTTGTTCTTAACTGAAAGTCAAGGGCATCGTGTAAAAGTACAATTCAGTGAAGGACTAGGACAAAACAGACCTTGAGAGGTGCAGCTGAAAACAAAGATAAAAGCAGATCTAGAAGGCACTGTCGGATATGAGGCCATGAACCACATAAACTGGAAATGTTAGGCATCCGAATTGAGATAGACTGTGAGCCTAAAATGCTCACCAGACTTTGAAGTTTTTGCACCACAAAATGAAAATAAGGGGAAAATATCTCAACATGTTTTATATTAATTACATGTTGAAATGATAATATTTCGGATGTTGGGCTAAATAAAATAATTACTAAAATGAATTCCAATTGACTATTTTGCATTTTTAAATGTGATGCTTAAAAAATTTTAAATTACCTATGTGGCTCACAGTTGTGTCTTGAATTTTATTACCATTGGCTGGTGCCAGCTCTGGAGGAGTCAGCACCTGCCACTTCACGTTGGACTTGCTGCTTTCTCTCCTTGCTCATCATTCTCCCCATCTATGAACCGAAGGACCCTAATACCCATCTCCAAGAGTTAAGTGAGCTGGCTTGTAGAAATTGCCAAACACAATGTCTGTCACGGCATCTGGCCCAGCAGCCTTCCTTTGCTACTTCTCTGCCCAGACGACTACCTTTGGGGCTGAAAGTGAGCAAACATTCTGACTCCTGCAACAGTCCTGCCATGAGATTTGCCTGTGACCCTCCATCCCCTGAGGTCCATGGCTGTTTCTCTGCCATGAGGAAGTGCAGTACTATATGATTTCAGTGTCTCAAGGCAGATAACTCCGGCCCCCTGGAATAACCAGCAGGATGACGAGGGTTGGGAGGGAGGCTGTTTATAGAAGACAGGGGTCAAACACTGCTCAAGGACTTTGTTTAAAATTCTTTTTGTAACCACACAGCTCTATGTTTGGGTTTGCTTCTCTCATTAAATAAATATCTGGAGAGTCTTCGTGGATCATCCCAGATACGTATGGCCAAGGTTTTTAAGATAATGAATCACACTCTTGAGTTACCCTTAGTGGATTCCCAAGTTGGGGCATCTAAGTTTGGTCAAGAGGGGTCAGTGAGGGATGGGATGAAGTTCTTCCCAACAAGGCCAAGAGAAGGGGACCCTTTCAGAGTTATGTGCAAGATCCCTGCTCACCAGCAAATTGCATAAATTTCTTATGGACTCAGTTCAGGTCAGTGAGAAGGCACAGGGAAGAGAATGACCAAGACCTTATGATATGAAAGAACAGAATTTAAGGAAACAAGAACATCTTGTTACCTTGAAGTTTGTCCAAGACTTAATTTCATGTTTGAATGAACGTGTGCCAATTATTTCTGATTAACAAAAACTGTAAATTTGTGTTTTATTTTAACTAAATATTTTGAAAAGCTCAGGACATATCTGGAGTTCTAAATTTGGTATTTGTAGTTCTAAATTTGACCCTTAGCAAATTTAAGTCACTTTCAACTCAAACTTTTCTTAAGGGAGAATCAGAGATAGGGGAAACAGTAAATAAAAATAAATGTTGGCGGTAAAAGAAGTTTTTTAAGTTGATAAACTTTATTTTTTGAGTAGTTACAAGTTTACATAGAAGTTGAGCAGAAAGTACAAAGTGTTCTCATATACTCCCTCCCTTCCACACACATACAATTTACCCTATTTTTAACATCTTTGCATTAGTGTGATGGATACATTTGTTATAATTGATGTACCAATATTGATACATTATTATTAGCTAATGTCTATAGATTACATTAGAGTTCACTTTATTGTGCAGTTCTATGGGTTTTGATAAAGGCATGATGTCATGTATCTACCATTACAATAGCACACAGAATAGTTTCACTGCCCTAAAAAATCTTCTGTGCCCTTAACTATTCATCCCTTCCTTCTACCAGCCTTTGGCAGCCACTGGTCTTTCCACTGTCTCTACAGTTTTGCTTTTGCCAGAATGTCATATAGTTGGAATCATTCAGGATGCAGTTTTCAGACAGGTTTAACAACATACATTTAAGATTCCTCCATGAGGATTTTTTTAAATCAGGAAAATAATATCTTCTATAGAGATGAGGAGAATGAGAACAAATAAAAGGAAAATTTTAGGCTGAGCTATTGTCTCTGGCTCCTGGTATTTGAGGAAAGGAAAGGATAAACTCACCCTGGAAGAGAAGACCCTAGGACAAAAGGAATGAGGCTGTGTGAGGTGGAAGGGCAGGCACAATCACACAGGCACCTTGGGAGGATGGGGCTGGTTCCGGGGGGAGGGGGAAACCTTGAGTTTACTCACAGAAACCAACCTGATGGCTGAACCATAAAACAAAGTGAGGTTTTGCCCATTTTCTCTACAGAAGACAATATAATCCAGTTTTCCAAAAGGAGTATAGGTAAGATTTCTCCTGGAAGCAGGACTATAATAACACTTAGATTATTATTCTACTGGTTTCTTTTTTTCTTTAGTTTAATTCAATTCCTAATTCTTGACTCAATAGTATAATTTGTCCCTTCAATGGGTCAAACTTGTTATTTTTTTTCTAGATAGTTTTTTATCCATTCCCATCTTTTTTTTTCTAGAACTTGAATGAAAACTGCACTCCAGCTTGTTTTCATTCAGGTGGTTTGGATGGGGCTCAGTCTACATCCTGGTTGTGGAGGTGGACATGTGGTGCAGACGTACGTTGCATTTCACCTCCTTGGACAGACTGTTTGCTTCCAAGGTAGCCATAGAACCCAAGCAGGATCAACGAGCTATAAGCCTAGAATTTTTGCCAGAACCTTGGGAAAGATAGGCTCTTCTTCAGTGGTTCCTAAGCCTTGAAATGTATGTCTAGGGACACCACTCTGTCACCTCATGCTCAGAGCCTGCCAGAGAGTAATCTCAATACAGGAAGGAGAGAGCTGACATACGGTAGCAGGTAGAGTTAGCCAATAAAATAGAGAAAGCAGTACAAGGACATGTTTATACTAAAAAAAAAAAAAAAAAAAAAAAAAGAAGTTGTTCATTATTTATATGAAATGTAAATTTAACTGGAAAATTAAATGCTCCATTTTTATTTGCTAAATCTGGCAACTTGAGCAGCAGGCAGCCTCCATCTTGGTTACTGCATTTCTGAACACTCTCATTAATCCATACTCCTGGACTTTTCAGTTGTGTGAAGCATTGCCTACCTGTTTTTTCTTTGTTTGCTTTTGTTTTTTCTTAAACCAGTTTGACCTGGATTTCTATCAATTCTATTAACTTGTAACACAGAAGTTCCTCCTTCATGTAGAAGTTCTGCCATCTTTAAGAACAATAGGTGTTCTCTTCAAAAAGGATATATCCTGAGGAAAATATCCTACAGCCACCAGTGGGTCATGCCACTGGGGCATACGCAGGAGAGGTAGACAGCAAGACCAGGAATATTTGCCGGCTGTTGGGGGCATGGAAAGTACTCAGAGAGGTAATATCTTATGCCTGAGGGGAGTGGAAAATAAGACCTGGACCAGGATGGAAACACTAGGGCACCACCAGCTGCATGGGCTAGGATCAAAAGAAAGTCACCATTACCAGCACAGGCAGCTCCATGCATTCTCTCATGTCCCCAAGAGTGGCTTGCCTTTAAAGAATGCACTCCTACCCTAACTTCTGTGCTATTTGCAATGAACAAGAACAGACACAAATCTACAACACATACCCTAAGTGATGGGAAAAAGCCAAAATATTCTTGTGGTTTGAGCGGGTAGAGGAGAGAAAGGCAGGGGAGGAAGGAGAGCGATTCATTTCATAACAGCCTCTGTCACTTGCCACCCCACCTGGGGAAAGGACAAACTGAGGGCAGTCTGGGTAGAAGAGCAAACATGAAAGTGTCTCTCTGGCACCTAAAAGCAAGCAACCTGATCCTGGGGCCCCAGAGACAGGGCTGGAGGACAAAGCTTTGTTGGGGTGGGGGAAGGCAATGAGCTGTGCAGATTCCAAAGCTTTCTCTGCCCTGCCCTGTCTCCAGGCACCAGCAGGTCATGTCACTGCAAACAAACAACATGGGGAAACCTGCCAGGGGAAATGACAAGGGTATTTGCCAGTTGAGAAAGCTTCTACCAGTCAGGCTGGACTGGTCATCAAAGAGTTCCCTCTTCTTGACTTGGATTTCTAACACATTAGCCAGAGCCTTTTTCTCCTTTTTCTTTTTCTTTTTTTTTTTTTTTTTTTTTTGACAGAGGCTCACTCTGTAGCCCAAGCTGCAGTGCAGTGGCACGATCTTGGCTCACTGTAACCTCTGCCACCCGGGCTCAAGCAATCTTCCCACCTCAGCCTCCCAAGTAGTTGGGATTACAGATGCATACCACCATGCCCGGCTAATTTATTTTTATTTTTGTATTGTAGTAGAGAAGGGGTTTCACCATATTGCCCAGAGTTGTTTCAAACTCTTGAGCTCAGGCAAACTGCCTGCCTCAGCCTCCCAAAGTGCTGTGATTACAGGTATGAGCCACCGCACCTGGCTGCCAGAGCCTTAATTAAGCAACTTCTGTGTGCTGGGCTGCTGGGCTTGGTGGTTATTTACATTCACTACATAGTCATTTTTCTAGTTTTCTAGCAAAATATTTTGAAAAAATAAGTTAAAGCCAGTATTATCCCTATTTTGAGGAAACAAGAAACTGAGGTGTGGACCTCCTTAGATCACACAGGACATGAATACAGAGGAAGAAAGCCTTACAGTCAATATTAATCTCTGAATCTGTCATCATTCTTCTTTCCAGAAATCGGCATGGTAGCTTACAGGCCAAAACTGGAAAATACTCTTTGTAGCAAGTCCTTACAGCTAACTACAATGGAATGAAGTTTTTATTATTGCCTTCAAAAAGTCACTGTTGAATTGGTGGTGATAATACCAACCCCATAGTCACGGCAACTGAAGACTCTTATTGAAAGGGTGCTTCAGTCAAGCTTGGAGAGAAGTTCAAAAAATGTTACCACTTATTCTTGATCTTTGGCATTCTTTGTTAAAAAGCTATCATTCCAGTCATATATATATATATGTGTGTGTGTGTGTGTGTGTGTATATATATATGTGTGTGTGTGTATATACACACACACATATATATATGTGTGTGTATATATGTATATACACATATATATATATGAGAGAGCTGAAAAGATCCCGAGCTGGGGATTTCCAGGAAAACTTCTTGGAAGCAGTGACAAGTCTTTTTAATTTTAATTTATTGTGTTAAGAAAATTTAACATGGGATCTAACTGCTTAACACATTTCTATGTGTGCAATGCAGTATTCTCGGCAATCATGTTGCACAGCAGATCTCTCAAACTTACTCATCAGGCTTAACTGAAACTTTATGCCAGCCAACTAGTAATTCCCCGCTTTCCCTGTCCCCAGCCCCTGGTAACCACTATTCCATTCTTTCATTCTAGGAATTTAACTGTTTCAGATACCTCATGTGTATTAGTTCGTTTTCACGCTGCTGATAAAGATATCCCCAAGACTGGGCAATCTGCAAAAGAAAGACGTTTATCAGACTTACAGTTCCACATGGCTGGGAGGCCTTACAATCATGGTGGAAGGTAAAAGAAACATCTCACATGTCTGTGGCAAGAGAGAGAACTTGTGCAGGGAAACTCCCCCTTATAGAATCACCAGATCTTGTGAGACTTATTCACTATCACAAGAACAGCACAGGAAAGACCTGCGCCCATGATTCAATTACCCCCCACTGAGTCCCTCCCACAACACATGGGAATTCAAGATGAGATTTTGGTGGGGCCACAGTCAAATCATATTATTCCTTCCCTGGCCCCTTCAAAATCTCATGTCCTCACATATCAAAACCAATCAGAACAAGGTCTTAACTCATTTCAACATTAACTCAAAAGTCCACAGTTCAGTGTGTCACCTGAGACAAAGCAAGTCCCTTCTGCCTAAGAGCCTGTAAAATCAAAAGCAAGTTAGTTACTTCCTAGATGCAGTGGAGGTACAGGTATTGGGTAAATACAGCCATTCCAAATGGGAGACTTTGACCAAAGCAAAGGGGCTACAAGCCCCATGCAAGTCCAAAATCCAGTGGGGCAGAAAAATCTTAAAACTCTAAAATGATCTCCTTTGACTCCATGTCTCACATCCAGGTCAGGCTGATGCAAGAGCTGGGTTCCCATGGTCTTGCGAAGCTCTGCTGCTGTGCCTTTGCAGGTTATAGCCTCCTTCTTTGTTGCTTTCATGGGCTGGCATTGAGTGCCTGAGGGTTTTCCAGGCACACGGTGCAAGGTGTCAGTGGATCTACTGTTCTAGGGTCCAGAGAACAGTGGCCCTCTTCTCACAGCTAGAGATTCTGTGTGGGGGCTCCAACCTCACATTTCCTTCCGTACTGTCCTAGCAGAGGTTCTCCATGAGAGCCCCCCACCTGCAGCAAACTTCTGCCTGACATCCTCTAAAATCTAGGTGGAGGTTTCCAAACTCCAATTCTTGACTTCTGTGCGCTCACAGGCTCAATACCATATGAAAGCTGCCAAGGCTTGGGGCTTGCACCCTCTTAAGCCACAGGCTGAGCTCTATGTTGGTCTTTTCAGCCATGGCTGGAGCTGCTGGGACACAGGGCACCGAGTCCCTAGGCTGCACACAGCAGGGGGACTCTGGGCCCAGCCCACAAAATCATTTTCTCCTAGGCCTCCAGGCCTATAATGGGAGGGGCTGCTGTGAAGACCTCTGACATGCCCTGGAGACATTTTCCCCATTGTCTTTGAGAATAACATTTAGCTCCTAGTTACTTATGTAAATTTCTGCAACCAGCTTCAGTTTCTCCCCAGAAAAATGGTATTTTCTTTTCTGTCACATTTTCAGGCTGTAAATTTTCCAAACTTTTATGCTTTGCTTCCCTTATAAAACTGAATGGCTTTAACAGCATCCAAGTCACCTCTTGAATGCTTTGTTGCTTAGAAATTTCTTCCACCAGATACCTTAAATCATCTCTCCCAAGTTCAAAGTTCCACACTTCTCTAGAGCAGGGGGGAAATTCCACCAGCCTCTTTTCTAAAATATAACAAGAGTCACCTTTCCTCCGATTCCCAACAAGTTCCTCATTTCCATCTAAGACCTCCTCAGCCTGGGCCTTATTGTCCATATTACTATCAGGCTTTTGGTCGAAGCCATTTGACAAGTCTTTAGGAGGTTCCAAACTTTCCCAATTTTCCTCTCTTCTTCTGAGACCTCCAAAATGTTCCAACCTCTGCCTGTTACCCAGTTCCAAAGTTGCTTCCACATTTTCGGGTACCTTTTCAGCAACTCCCCACTCTACTGGTACCAATTTACTGTATTAGCCCATTTTCACATTGCTGATGACTGGGCAATTTACAAAAAACAAGAAAAAGAGGTTAATTGGACTTACAGTTCCACATGTCTGGAGAGGCCTCACAAGCATGACAGAAGGTGAAAGGTATGTCTCACATGGTGGCAGCAAGAGAGAGAACTTGTGCAGGGAAACACCCCCTTATGGAACCATCAGATCTCATGAGACTCATTCACTATCACAAGAACAGCACAGGAAAGACCTGCCCCCATGATTCAGTTACCTCCTACCGGGTCCCTCCCACAACAAATGAGAATTCAAGATGAGATTTTGGTGGGGACACAGTCAAACCATATTATCACATAAGCAGGATCTAACTTATTAGCACATGCACACACTGTATATGTGTGATTCTTTGAATTCCCCAACAAGCCAATTGTAACATCTTGATGGCTCCCTTATTAATGATTGAACAATACAAAATCTTTGACATGTGCTCATCTTACAATATCTAGGAGCTGTGGTTTTACCCATTAAGAATGGATTAGCTAAAGGCAACACACTACATGTCAGTGTTCCCAGAGCCTCACCATAAGTACAGCTTTTCCTCAACATTATCAAAAAATGAAATTTTAGCAACATTGCACAGTTATTTTCTATATTCCCGTCCTCTTAAAGGGGCCCCAATTTTCTTTCCCTCTCATTAATCCTTTTATTCCCCTTTCTGTCACCCAAGCTAAGTGATCTTCATCCATTCCCTGGCAAAATTCTTTACCTTTTTTTTTTTTTTGCCACCCCCACCTCACAATTAAGTTTCTATAAAAACTGATACTTATCACCATTACAGTGTAGCTGAGATATAAACATTAATGTGCACCCTTTCCTACAAAGTTTCTCTAGTATTTGCCAGGGAACAAAGGCTTCAGTTAAAGAAAATAATTTCTAAAGGTTGAGATTCCTGGGAGAAAAATCACAGAACATTTTGTAGTAAAGTATAAAGGCTTTTCAGAGACTCTGAAATTAGACTTTGTCACTCTGTGTCCCCCTAAAAAGATAATATTTTTGAGTGATAACCAGTATCAAATAGACAAAGCAGGACGTTGACCAGTGGAACAACTCCAAGTTATGAAAAATAATGCTGAAAGACAGGGTCCTTTGCTAGAAGAATGTCACCTGAGGTACAGTACTCTGTCTTAAGCAGTCAAACAACAGACACATAGTAGAATAAACATGGTGAGTACACAAATAGAAGAATAACAATGCATTGGGTGTGTGTGTGTGCACCGTGGGAGGTAGGCAGTGTCAACTCTCTGCTGCCACCTGCTCTGGAAGGGAAGACGCTGATTATTCAGAAGACAGCCACATTGGCTTTCCTATCCTGGAAAGTCCATCTCCAAACCTTTTAAGTTTTCAACAGAGCACATGGAAAAGAAGACAAGCAGCACTTTCTGAGAACATAAGTAATGGGAAGGCTTGATCAAATGAGCAGGCAAGGCCATCCCAGGGGCTTCTCCTGATGTTACTTCTCTTCATGCTGTAACCTGCCCACTCTCTACGATCCGTAGTTAAATTGCTAAGATGGGTTTTTGGACTGGAACCAGAAACCATCAGAGTCTAGTGGCCTTGGGGATCGGGATTGCTAACACCTCACCTCCCACTCAGTTTAAATGAGGACAACTGATGTCTAAGGACACTTCCAGGGGTCTCAGGCTATAATTAGCTGATGAGTTTCACATCTTAGATGTGATAAGCTGTGGCCAACAAGGAGAATTCAGGCACCAGCACTTACCAGATCTGGCAAGCTCCACCTCTCTCTTTTTTATTCCCTTCACCTCGCTTCTGCCAGCACTCCCACAGACCTCGTGCAGGGCAGTGAGCCTATGGGGAAAAGCCAAGAATTCCTTCATCTGGGGCTGTGCCTCTGCAACCCTGAAGATTTAGTGCCAGAGATGATCTGCTTTTCAGAACTCAACAGCCAATCTTTGGAAAGAACCTATGACTCAATGGCAGCCAGGCGATTCAGCCTGCACCCCTCTACCCCTCTGCCCTCACACCCCCAACTCCAAATATGGATAGAGTTAATTTCCCACTTCTGGAATACATGTGATTGTGCATTCTTAAATCAGACCACCTGAAGATGATTTAGTCCGTAGAATTCATTAGAGAGCAAAGAGCAAACCAACTGTTGATTGATTGGGGTGGTGTCAGAATCAGAACTAGAACACAGAGTTGGAAATATTAGGGCCAAGGATGCATCAGCTCATTTAATGAATTGTCTGACAGTCTTTGGTTCTAGTTTCTCTTCTGCTCTTCTGTTTATCTCACTACCAAATGAGGTAATCTAAAATAATATACATAAAAGTGGTTTGAAAATAATAATATGGAATGTAATTGAAATAATTGGAAAAACAATAAAATGAATATAATATGGAATATCTATTATGCACTGACCGAGTGTTTTACATAAATTATTATATCTAATCCTTAAAGCTGAAACTCAGAGAAGTTCAGAAATTTGCCCATAAATTGGGTAGATCTGCCTGATTCAGAAGTTCCTCTTTTGACAGTGCAGCTATATATCCCTCAAGCTGTTTACTTTGGATACTGACCCTGATAGCTGATCTAATGCTCTTCAGCTTTTGCGCTGGCCCCTTTAGCTTAACGTGTCTTAATGAAATTCAAGACAAATCTTTGCAGTGTCCCAAACAAACTCCTTCATATGCCTCCACGCTCCAGAACAACTAATTGCCAACAAGAAGTTAGTGATGCAATGGCAAAGTGGGTGGCATTGTATGAGCAAGAACAAACAAGGATCTCACCTGAAGGACATGTACATTCCACCAGCTCCTATGCCAGAAGACTCATTTCCTTCCAAATACCACCCATTTTACAGAGCGTGTCACACTATCCTGAGTAAGCCCTACCAGCTCTGTCTTTATTTTCTAAACCAGGCTGAAACAGTGGGTGTTTAATTATTGTTTTTATGAGATCCTGTACGTCAGCATCTTGATAGATTTTTTAAATAGATCAACTCACTTAATGCACTAGTACAAACCTGTGAAATATTATCCCCATTCTACTGGTGTGAAAACTGAGGCCAGGAGAGGTCAAATTGGAAATTGTACATCCCTGTTCAGAGCCACTAACCGAGATGCAAAAAGCAATGAAGAACCTGCACAGCTGGGAGCTGACAACAGTTGGTTAGTGGCCAGCCTATCTGACCTGAGCATCCTGATGGTTATTGGAGGAAGGTTGTACATTATTGTGGTCCCCTAAGCAGGTTGTACAACATTTTCCCTCTCTAAAGGCTGATGGCACTTCTCTGGGTGATGTTTTGCAGTATGTGATAGGGCTGGATCATATGTCTTTTAGACATCTATCATTTCACTATGTAAGTCTTGGGCTCTTAGGAGTCATTTATAAAATAACATGCATAGAATCCTTCCATCTTCTTAACACTTTAAAATTTCTAAGCACTTTAATGTGCATTAGTTCATTTAATCCTCACCACTCTTAGAAATTGTTCCTACCTTGAAGAGTTTTGTAAAGATTCAATGGAAAAATGTTAAATAAGAAAATGTACATTTAGCAGAATGACTGGGGCATATAATATATGCCTACTAAATGTCATCTATTATAAATGGTAATTCTTTGAAAGTGGTAGGCAATGTGGTCTATTTCCTATCACACTCCCAAGGATCTTTGGAAGATAGAGAACAGTGGGTTTTTTGATGACCATCTCTTTCCCTCAATTTTGTCAAACGTCCATTTGTCTGTTTCATTTGCTTGTTTTCTGGTGATAGGTAAAACTCATGCTGTCATGTACCAGCATTCCCTAGTTATAATAGGGTGATTACTCTCTCTCCAACTCTGGAAACTGGGGAAGATCCAGTGCTTTCAAGGTTGGCAGATCTGAGAAACTGACATCAAGGACTCCCTTGTTACTCATGATGGCCTTTGGAATGCTCAACCAACAGCTTTGTAGAGCTGGGTCAGGTCAGGCAGTGGGTTAGTCTGCTGGACTGAGCTCTCCATGGGGAGCCAAGAGATAGCAGTTAGTCTTCATCGTAACCACTGAGCCACTAAGACTTGAATCAGGCTCCTAGCCTTCCCTGCATGAATCCTTGCTCCTTAAAACCGCCGGCCTCTGCTTCCCTCATCTGTGCTTCATAAAGCTCCACACATAAAGTTGGAGGAACTCCTTCAGGAGATGTAGACGTGAGGTCTTTATTTCTAGACAGCTTAAATATTTAGCCCGTCACAGAGTAAACAAGATCATGGATTACCCTTGGCAGTTAACCCCCAAAGAAAGTCAAAAATAAACTGGGAGCATGGGCTTAGAAGTCATTCCCTGGTGATACTCTGGCCTGTGGGGACTCCATTAGGCGCTCTCTCCATGCTGAGCATGACCCAGTCCAGTGGCCCCAGCCTCTGTGAACTCAGAGCATACAGCAGCAGGTGCACCCTCAGCACCCACCCCCCACCCCACTGCTGTCTCCTTCCTTCCTCGGTGGGGTTCCAAGATCAACTCAACTGCAAAGTGGGTCATTTGAGCCCACAGTGGAGATGACGGCTGTCATGGTAGGGCTTCAGGACCCAGCCCCACATAAATGCCTGGCGGGGTAATTACTGAGATGACACTGGATTTATAGCAAACCATTTTCCTGTTGGTGTGGATGTGAGGCTACTGCTTTACCCTGGGAAACCATAGCATTCCTATTCATGTATCAAGACTGTCCTCATGGAAGCCCTGAGACAAGAGCTCAAGGGTAGCTCTCTATATAGAAACTGGGCTCACATAAAGCCCACTGGGAAAAGCTCCATTTCTCTACTGAGCAGAAGCTCTGAGAGTAGAAATTGTGTGAAATAACCGCCCCCCCCACCTCCTCTGTCTCTCACAAACACAAGCACACATACACAACATGCCACATACCAAATCTAAGGGAATATTAACATAAGAAACAAATATTACTTTAAAGATCTGGGGGGAAATGAAGCCAAATAAGACCGATGAGCCTGAAAGACCACTAGCAAATCCCCATCCTGCTGAATGTGGCAGGACTCAGTGGGGTAAGTGCAATGGTACAGGTGGTGTATGGGCTCAGTCGTGTCCCTGCAAAATTCACATGTTGACATTGTAACCCCTAGTACTTCAGAATCTGACCTTACTTGGAAATGGGTTCTTTCTGGATATTAAAGCAATGTCATTAGGGTGGGCCCCAATCTGATATGACCGATATCCTTTTACAGCCCTTCCACCCAGAGGATTCCTTTTGGGTACCACTCTCCCTCTCCTTAAAAACAAAACAAAACAAAACAAAACCACCACTGGTGGCCAGGCATGGATGGGATTCTAAATACTTCCAGGCTACCTTTCTGGAGGTCAGAAAACATGGTCATATAGTCCAAGCCTTGTATGCCTGCAAGGGCTACTGAATTTTTATGGACATTTTGTTTTTGTAGGACCAAACAATTAGGCTAAAGTTAGAAGGACAGTTGAGCTCAGGGGGCTCAGCATTCCACAGGTTTGTATGACTAAAGAAACCCACTTCCACCCATTCCATCCCCTTCCCAGGCAGGAGACATTCCTGGTCAATGAGTTAGAGACTGGATTGGAGTAAAATAAAATTCTTCACTGGACATAGCTGTTTGGACTGTTGTTTTACTTTACTTTTTTGAGACGAAGTCTTGCTCTGTCACCTAGGATGAAGTGTAGTGGTGCAATCTCGGCTCACTGCAACCTCCATCTCCTGGGTTCAAGCAATTCTCCTGCCTCAGCCTCCTAAATAGCTAGGACTACAGGCACATACCACCACGCCCAGCTAATTTTTTGTATTTTTAGTAGAGACAGGGTTTTGCTGTGTTAGCCAGGATGGTCTCTATCTCCTGACCTTGTCATTCACCCACCTCAACCTCCCAAAGTGCTGGGATTACGGGCATGAGCCACTGCGCCCAGCCAATGACACATATTTCTATCAATCAGCATCCTAGTAGAAAACAAGGTACACTTTCGAATTGAGTAATTGTCCCTTCTGGCCTTATGGCCTCTTTCACCCTGTCTGTGTCATTGTAAATAGGCCTTTTTCTTAAATGTTCTTTAAATTATTCAACTCCATTCCACTCCAGCCTGGGCAACAGAGCAAGACTCCATCTCAAAAAAGAAAAAAAAAGAAATATGTGCCATTGATCCCCATGACAGCACTGAGAAAATAGAAGCACATGGCCCATGGTGGGCATAGAACCCAGCCCATGAATTTGCTCCCCAGAGACTGTGCTTTTACCACTACACTCCCTCATCTCCACAAGGTCACCCATCTTAAGGATATACCTCTAGGTCTATTCCCATGAAACCTAGTGGCTCTCAGGGTTTTGCCAATATAAATAGTGTTTCTGTGAAGACCTTTGTGTGTCTGTCTTGGTAAATATATGGAATTACGTCTATTGAGCAACTCTAAGCAATCCCTAGTCAATGTGTACATACAATTTTTAATTTGAGGAGATATTGTCAAATTGCTGTAGTATTTAGTCAAATTAAATGTACTTGTATATTATGACCTGGTGATTTTACTCTAAGTAGATAGATTTAGATGTAGTGATAAAGATATAGATAAAGATATAGACATCTCAAAGAAAGGCTCACACATATCCACAAAGGGGTATGTACAAGAATGTTCATTATAGTTTTGTTTGGTTTTGTTATTTTATTTGTACTGTCTTTGTTTGGGGCAGCAGTGAGAAGTTGGTACTGGTGATAGTTCCTCACTGGGAGAGCTCTTAGGTCAAAATCAATTAGGTCAAAATGGACATCCACCATGAGATTTTGTGCAGCAGTTTGAAGCAAGAGTAAATGTACGCATAATAATATTGTAAATATAGTGCTGAGTGAAAAAAGTAAGATGTGTGCCATAATGCTACTTTTGTACATTAAAAAATCCACGAGAAACACTATCTCACATTTTGCAAGAATACATGCAAAACGACACACATAAAACAGATGGGGAGGGATCGCCTAGGAGAGGTGGGTAGATGGGTATAAAGAGGAATGAATGAATCAATCAAGCGGCGGAAGGGGGAAAGGGGGGGAATGACAAGGAAAGATATTGTCACATTTCCTTCCAGAAAGGTAATGCCATTTACATTACTCCCTACAATGTAAGAGAGTGGCCATTTTTCCATAATATTTCCAGCAGTGAATATTATGCAACTTGCAAAAAAAAGTTCCCCAAGCTAATGGCTATTATCAGCTGAAATTTTTTTCCAGTCTGATGATCCGATTTGTGTTTTTCCATTGTGAGTGGCATTGAGCTATTTCTTTTTCTGTAACTCAGAATACTTTGTACTATCGGAAATGTCCCATGCACTTCAAGGGGTTGGCAGATCCACCAGGACAGTGAGACAAACAGGTCTTTCACCATCCACAGGCACAAGGGAGGCCACATGTCCAGTGGACACACAATCCATGAGTGTGAGTGCCATGGTTATCCCCAAACCTCTCTTTAGTTCTGACAGCACCAGTGTCTTGGTGACTTCATGACCTCTCCAGAAGGCCCTCTGTGCTTGGTAACCCCAGCTGCATGTTCAGATTATTTCACACTCTGTTTCAAATTCACTGACACTAAATGCACCAAAAAAAGCACTGTTTTCTCTGTGCTGAGCTACTTAATGTTGTGGGGCTGTTTCCATGACCCCTTTTTGTTTAGCTGGGCTTCTTTTTTAATCTCCCCCCCTTCCACCCCTCCTTTTTCTTTTTTTTTCTTTCTGAAATGTTCTTTTCTTGGAAGAAGTCATTCCTTTGCCAAACATAAATGAAACTTTGGCTCCAAGTTCAACTTAAAATTTACTAGCTTATAAATTGGAAGCAGGGAGTGGGTTGTGAAGATGGGAGGAAAGGAGAGATGTTGGGAGGGAGGTTTTCATTTGGGGCAAGTTCAGACTTGGAATCAGAAGCTATTAAAGTGTCTGATGTGTGCTGAGTCATACGGAGGTGGGGGCAGGGGATGACGCTGGCTCCTTGCCAGCCACACATATTGCCCAGGTTAATGAACAAGCCTCCAATGGCACTACCACAGGGTTATAATTTCACTAGCCTTTTAAACATAATATTAGAAGCCACGTGCATGGCACCAAGCAAGCAATCAGCATGGGCCTCTTGTGTTTATGAGACTGGTCTCTGAGTATACATCTTTCTTAAACTCCAGACTCCCACTCAACTCTACCCCTTTCTCCTACCCTCCCTCCCTCCTCCAACGGAGTCTTTCTAGAATCCACCACTCTTGCCATTCAACCATGGGTTATATGGAGCCATGGAGAAGACACCAGCTCTGAAGGGAGAAGCTTTCCTATAAAGATAATGATGATGGTAATATTAACTCATCTAATATTGAAAGGAATCCTATAAGATAGATAATGTTATCCCCGTTTTTACAGATAAGGAAAATAAAGCACAAAGACAAAGCTGGTAAATGTAGAGCTGGGATGTGAATCTAGGATGGCTGCATTCCTAGCCACTCTAACCTCTCTGCCCCTCATTCAAGTGCCTTCATCTCACCATCCCACATCTCCCATAGACGGTTTCTGACCTTGGCACATGCTGTTTTCTTATAAGATAGAGAAAGGCTGTAGAGGGTAGAGACTTCCAGGTCTTCAGCCCCTCCCATTACACTTCCTTGCTCAAATCTTCGTGCAAAATCCATCCTAACATTCATCACTCCTTTATTTCTTCCAAGATTTTATTATGGAAAATTTCAACTATACAGAAAGTTGAAAGAATAGTACAGTGAATATCCACATACTCACCATCTCTTTCCTTTTTTCCCCTCCTCCTCCCTGCCTCCTCCAACTGAGTCTCTCCAGAAGCCCCCATTCAACCAGGGGTCACATAGAGCCATGGAGAAGACAATTACAGTTCTACAATTAAGATTTTGCATATTTTTTCCATCGTATTGATCCATCTCTCCATACCTTTATTCTTCTACCCAATCCATCTTATTTTTGATGCATTTCAAAGTAAGTTGTAGACCTTAGTACATGACACCTCTAATCACTTTCATGTTCTTTCCCTTTTTACACTATACAAAATAAAAATCACAGTTAACAATTATCAAGTGGTTTCTGTCAGGCACGGTGCCAAGCACTTTCCTTGCATTACATAATTTGAAATTCATGGTAATCCTACAAGTAGAGTTACCACCTTCATTTTACAAATGAGAAGAACTGAAACATAGAGAACAATGGTGTCAATTAACATTTTTAAAGTGTTTCTATCGGCCAATCACAGTGCAAGTACTTTTCATGATCTCTTATAGCAATTTCATAAAGGCAATACTATTACAGATGAGAAAACCGAGACTTTGAGAAAAAGATCCTGCAACCTAATAAGCATCAGAACCTGAGTTTGAGTTGAGGGAGTCTGACTCCGCTATGCTTGGCTTCGTACATTGGTTAACATCCCTATCGTAGCATTTTTCTTTGCTATCATGTTTTAGTTTTTTGTCTACACTTACGTTTCTCACCAGACTGTGGCCTCTTAAGGTCGAGTCATGTTTTAGTCTTCTTAGTTCCAGGCCGTCATTCAGATACAAGTAGGCACTTCATAGATGTTTCCTGAATGGATTCATAAACAATGAATAGTAATAGCTGAAAGCTCCACATCCTAGAATGAAGTAAAATAGTCACGACCATTCTAGAAAATGGAATGAAGATCTTGAAAACTGATGACAGATTGTGCTGGTAATTCCCTGAGGTTTTTTCTTTTCTTTTCTTTTCTTTTCTTTTCTTTTCTTTTCTTTTCTTTTCAGCTCACTGCAACCTCTGCTTCCTGGGTTCAAGCAATTCTCTTTCCTCAGCCTCCCAAGTAGCTGGGGTTATAGGCGCCCACCACCACACCTGGCTAATTTTTTTTTCTGTATTTTTAGTAGAGACGGGGTTTCACTATGTTGGCCAGGCTGGTCGTGAACTCCTGACTTGTGATCCACCCACCTCGGCCTCCCAAAATTCTGGGATTACAAGCATGAGCCACCGCACCCGGCTTCCCTGAGGTTTTCTTTATACCAATAGGATGCACAACTAATCAGCTAATCAAAGGCCCTCCACATCATGCAGTCTGGGTAACCTGGAGATGGAGGGGACATTCTGGAGTGGGAGTCTAGTGCTCTTGCCAGCCCAGACAGGAGCACGCCCCATAAACTTTGGCTCACCAGGCATCTTTTATGAGCCCACTGTGTGGCAAATACCAGGCTAAGCGCTGGTGGGGACATAGAGGCAAAACCTGCAAGGCCCCACCTGACAGAGTACATAGGCTAACAGGGCATAGGAAGAGACTAGCACATTCATAAACATGATACAAGTCATGATGGGCACTTCCCAAGAAAGAGACAAACTCATTTTTTAAAGGACTTCCAAGGAAGGAGAATTAGATTATGGTATGGAGAAGAGGCTCAGTGACACCCTGCTGGAGAAATTTTATTTAGGACAGGCCTGGTTTTTAATCATAGAAATGTGGTGGGGACTAAATGAGCAAAGGTGGGAAAACACAGTCCCATCAAGCTCCAGAGCATTGCAAACAGACCCAGAAGGGCCCGATTACCCTGTATGGAGTAAGAAAACAGACAATACTGAGGCCAAATTCATGCACTATGAATATTTTTACCCACGGCAGCACTATGGAAGAAGCAGTGACTATATCCTCACTCACAGGTTGAAGCTCATGCAAGATGCCTGCAGCAATGGATACCGAGGCTCTCCTGGGTGGTGCCACAATGCATTGAAAGGCATAGGTTGTGCCCTGTTCACAGTTCTTTATATCTTCTCATTTGACCCCTATAACAACAGATCCGAGAGCTGTTATTGGCCCCAGTGTTTCAAATGAGAAAACTGAGGTAATGAAAGATTAATCACACAGTCAAGATCATATGGCCTGGAAGAAGAGAAATCATTGCCTCCAAATCTAGTTTTCTTGGTGTTGTCTCATTAATGCCTAGGAAGATCAGGGCTTTGGAAATGAGTGTCTTGCTACAGAGATAATGTACTTTTTCCCCCCATATCTGGGTACTTCGTAGTTATTAACTGCCTCTACTAGAGTTACAGTTACCAGCGTTAATGAATAGGAAAAAATTAGAGTTAATGAATAAAAAAATTTTGACTTTTGAGAAATTAGTCAAGTCTGCCATTAGGAGAAACTAGACGCTTGTTTTATGGAATTTACTCAGGAGCACCCTTCACTACAGCTTTGCGATTGTGAGCATGGGCTCTGGAATCAAACTGCCTGGGTTTGAATCCCAGCTTACTACTTACTTACTGGCTGTGTGACTTTGGGTATGTAACTTAGCTCCTCTGAGCTTCAGTTTCCTCATTTGTAAAATAAGAAGAATAATTGTATCTACCTATGCAATTGGTTAACTTTGAATAGTACCTGGTACATATTAACTGTCTGACAAAAGTAGCTTGATTTGTCAATTATATCCCGATATATCACTTTTTTTTGGTGCCTTTGGGTTTCAGAGAATGGAGACCTGCTTGGATGACCTCAGATGCTGGGGGCTTATTACAAAGATACATGGCATAAAAGAAGACCAGAAACTTCACAACTGCATGACTGGCCACATAAATCTGGAAAATCATTCTTTATCTTTTTGGCTGTTGCATGCATAAATTGCCATATTGTCAAACTAGTGTTTGCCTGCTTGTCTGCAAAGTAAGAATCCTTCAGTCCTGTTTCTCATTTTTTTTCCCTTTCTCCTCTTTTCTTTCTTTTGTTGGTTGTAGAAGGTTGAGTAAATTGAACTTCTCAGTTCATGGACCATTATTTATCTTGTTTGCTTGTTTATTTTATCTTCATTCCTTCATCCTAGTTTTTCTTCCTCCCTCCCTTAGGCAACCACTCTTATTTGCATTTAATTTAGAACCTTTGGTTTGTATGTGTCCTTAGAAAAACATTCATTTTTTTGATCCACGAATTGTTTTAATTAAAAAAAAATGGTACTTTGTGATGTAGCTCTTTGTGTTTCTTACTTTTTTCACCCAGCACTGTTTATCAATTCATCCGTGGCATTAAATGTTCAGCCAGGCTGTTCATGCTCACTGCTGCTTCATTCTCCATGATGTATACTCACCATATGCTGCCTACCTAATCTGCATTGATGGATTTCCGGATTGCCGCCAACTTCCTGTCACCACAAACAACACTATAATGAACATCTTCAAAGACATCTCCTTATGGATCTGGGTAAGATATCGTTGTAGCGTCCATTTTAATTTGACTAAGTTGTGTCAGATTGCTCACCAGAAAGCCTGTTCCTGGAAACACTCCCAGCAGCAGTACATAAATCCCCACGCCCACACCAATCCTCTGGCATGCTGCAAGCCTCCAACCTTGCAGCCATGGCTGCTCCATCGTTCTCTTTCCACAATCTTGCTGCTTCCTGGGGGCTGCTTCTGCCCACCCACCCCATCCTGGAGCTATTTATCTTCACTTTTTTCTCTAGCCTCCCCTACACCTTATGTGGTTTCTTCACATTCATGGCTTCTGCTTTTTGAATAAACATATTTCAATATTTTCTAGTACCCTTTTTTCCTCCTTGTCTTCCTCTTTGACCTTCAAACACTCTGATTGGGTTCTTTAGTTGCTACCCAGTTTAGCAACATCTGTGAGATGAAGTTCTTTTTTAGGGCCACTTCTTATAACTGCTGTGGATGGGCTTAGATGGCTACCCCTGGCCCAACAGATGTCTCCAGGGTGCTGAGGGTCACTGGTCTAAACCCTATTGACCTCTAGGGAAGGAGTATCTGTTACAGGCTCTTTCCATAGAAGGGGATTACGGGTATGGCAGGCATTCAGAGTTCCATGGACTGCCCAGTATACACATTCATTTGGTATTTTGTTAAATTCACCATTTACCAATTTTGATGTGAAGTGGCCACAGTTGTACAAGGAAAACACCAATATTGACAATTATTTTTTACTTAAATGTTACCAGAAAGAAGTCCTGATCCATACCACAAGAGAAGGTTCTTGGATCTCACACAAGAAAGAATTCAGGATAAGTCCATAGAGTAAAGTGAAAGCAAGTTTATTCAGAAAGCAAAGGAATAAAGAATGGCTTTTCCATAGACAGAGCAGCCCCAGGAGCTCCTAGTTGCCCATTTTTTATCATTAATTTTTGATGATATGCTAAAAAAAAGGGGTGGATTATTCATGCTTCCCCTTTTTAGACCATATAGGGTAACTTCCTGACATTGCCATGGCATTTGTACACTGTCATGGTGCCGGTGGGAGTGTAGCAGTGAGGACGACCAGAGGTCACTATGGTGCCATCTTGATTTTGGTGGGTTTTAGCTGGCTTCCTTACTGCAACCTGTTTTATTAGCAAGGTCTTTATGACCTGTATCTTGTGCCAATCTCCTATCTCATCTTGAAACTTAGAATGCCTTAACTGTCTGGGAAGGCAGCCCAGTAGGTCCCAGCCTCGTTTTACCCAGCTCCTATTCAAGATGGAGTCGCTGTGGTTCAAAAGCCTCTGATATAAACACAGAGGGAAATAACCTGTTACTTGCCCGTTGTTTATCTTGAGCCTCTCTTTTCCTTCTTACATTACTTCCTGCACAAGGTATTGGGGGAAATTATGTCTTAATCCAGAGAACACACTGTTCCCCTTGCCTGGAACCTTCTTTCCTAACTCCTTTTTGCCCTGACTAATGTGACTAAAGTGACCCCATTCTTCTGACATTAAATTTCATTTCCGGGAAATTTAATGTCAGAAGAATGTGGTCACATTAGTGAGGTCTTCTCTGACCTCTACTCTGGGATAGGTCCTCCTACTGAATGTCCCCATCTGCTAACCTCACACATGCCGCACTTTATTGTAATTAAATGTTGTCCTGCCCTGTAAGATAGGAGTTATCTAAGTAGATAATGGCACCTGTTCCTTTCACTACTGCTTTTCTGTTGTTCAGCAAAGTGCTTTGCATGTAGTATGTGCCCAAAAAATCTGTGGCTGTCTTTGTTGAATGACAGAAAGGGATATCTCCAGAAGACTGAGTTTAAATCTGAGTCCTGTTATGACATCTGAGACAAGTCATAGTTCCTGTATTATCTACCTCACAGGGTTTTTATATAAGAAAAAAATTTTTTTTTGAAATTGTCAGGGTCTACAAAAACAAGACAAAAGCATTGGGTGGGTAGAGATCCTCAGATAATTGTGTGCCTTTTCAGAGAAATTTAAATGCCAATTGCTTGAGTAAGCTAATAAAATAGTACTCTCACCCTAACATAATTTCATAAATCAAAGATTATCATCAAAGGGGTATTAGAGATGGGGAGACCCTGGAGCTCATCCTGTCTACATATTTGTTCTATATGGAAAGGAACTGACCTGGAATCTATGCGACTTGCCCAAGTCAAAAGCTATGCACAAACAGGGCTCAGAAAAGGGGTCTTCTCTAGAACTGCCCTTCGCATACTCAGAAGCATGTGCACTTGTAGGAGGAAGTCCATCCAGCCGCACATGGTCTCTGAATGCTTACAGCAGCCAGGCAGCCTCCTCTTTGGCTGCTACCAAGCCGACCTTTGATTCAAGCTTCCCACAAGCCATTATTTCTTAAAATCACAGAATCATCAAATTCTCTCATGCTTTGTTTTTTCATTGTTTTCTTTTCTCTGTGCCTCTCACTGACCCATTTCTTCTCACTGACCCATGGAGAAGTAGCAAAAAGAGAGATGTGCACACTGAGTCAGAGCCTTTGTGTGCTATGATCCAATATGCACCATACCCCCCATATTAATTGGCTGAAGAGTTATCTTGGGGTTTCAGATTCTAGACCTCTGATTTCCAGGCAAATTGAAATTATTCCCAACACACATGGCTTCCCAGTTAGAAGCATTCTCTATATTTCTGGTTTTTGTTTTTTTTTTTTTTTTTCTGGTTGCTACAGGAATTAGAAGCAGTGGCAAAAAAAATAATCCTAATAAGGAGTCCTTTGTGCCCAGCTGTTATAAAACAGGATTTTTCACAAGCATTTACTCTCTCCCCACAACGAAGCCTTAAAGTGCAAAAGTTCACCCTGAACATTGCCCACTGCTTTTCTTTAAACCTTCCAAGAGACACACAAGGCTCTCATTTTTCAGGGCCCATCTGGCCATAAATTGCGATAGACATTAATTTATGAAAACAAATGACATCAGCCTACTCCACAACATTTTGAAATGGGAATATTAGGCAGGGCAATAAAGCAGGAATAAAATAAAAACACTCGGACCCCGTAGCTGCCCTGGCAATGCCTCAAGCCACACAAGGACCCTGAATATCCCTGTTCTAACACACTTTGCTCTTGCAAAGTTACAGTTATTTGATTGTAAGACATGAAATTGGTGTTTTTGTCAGAGTGGCAGGAAATTAAACACATCCAAGCCTTTCTCCATGTAGCCAGAATCACGATTCTACCTGCAGAGTTTACATCAATGGTGATAACCATAGATAGAGCAAAGGAGCTGGATTATCAATATGGGTAGATGATTTAGCTGGTGGTTAAACCATTCTCCCTAGGGTCTAGAGGAATTATTTCATTCTTGGAACTCTTGTCTAAGATTTGGTGTGTGATCTTCTAGTAGAGTCAAGGGAATGGTTTACAAGAATGCAGAGTAGAGGCAATTTTAATCTCCTTATTATAGCACCTGCAATCTCCAGCGTTAAGCAGACAAGCAGTGCCAATTCAAATATCATAGGAAAGATGCAAAGAGAAAGGGCTGAGTAATGCGACTCTAGGCTAGACAGTTGGCCTCTCTAGGTTTCTGTTTCTCTGGATGCCTGAACCCAATGCATCTTAGTTTTTCAGACATGCACACTAAGGGCAGTAAGACACACATGTACATGCAATAAATCTTAATAAATCTCATTTTATTTATTTGTTTATTTATTTTTTGAGACAGAATCTCGCTCAGTCACTCAGGCTGGAGCACAGTGGCTCAATCTTGGCTCACTGCAACCTCCGTCCTGGGTTCAAGTGATTATCTTGCCTCAGCCTCCCAAGTAGGTGGGATTGCAGGCATATGAAATTCATTTTCATTTTAAAAGGCTACACTTAGCATTAAAAATTAAATGGAAGCTGGAAGCAGGGTTACAGCTTCTCCCGCCACTCTCTGTTTCATCAAATGAAAAGATACAAGATCAGACCCAAATGGGGGTTAAAAAAATCAGCCTCTTTATTGGTGAAGGATATACCTAATCATTCTCTCAAAGTAGAACTTCTAGAAAATTATTGGAGAGTAGAACCTAAACCTTAAGCTTAATGGAGCTTCCTTCTCCTCCTACCTGGTCTTAGGAGACTCACCTATTTGGACAGTTGATTTGTAAGTCAGACCTAAATTCACCTGCCTAGCCACCAGCAAGGTAGCTATAAGGAAGCACAGACCTTCCCCATATCCTCTCCAGGATATCTCTCCAGACCCTCCACACTAGGGGACCTTGCCCAGGGGAGTTTATCTCATAGAATTTACTATGAGGAGGAGATTAAAGACTATGAGCCTACAATTCCCCCGAGAGAACACAGAGCCAAGAAACTAAGAAACAATACCATGCGTGAACTGCATATGGCATTTAACACTGTCCCCCATCCACTATTAAATGAGATTCCATGACGGTCAGGGCCTCAAAAGTCAGCTTAGCCAGTCCACCCACTTTGGGGAGGAGCAAATAAAGAAGCGGAGAGAGAAGATGAAAGTATTGTATTCTTTCTTTCCTAGTCAAAGTGCAAACATGGGAAGGAGAGTATAACTGTTCCTTCTCTCAGCGAGAATTTCCTTACAGGGGGAATTCAGGAAACAGGAACGTAACCAGTAAAAGACACTTTGGCAAAACCTTCCTCGGAATGTTTCAAGACTGGGAGAGAACAACATCCCAAGTGGGACAGAATTCTAATTTTTGTCTCTTGAAATGTTTCCATCCTCAGAACGGCATCCATAGTAAGATAGTTGATGGAGCCCATCCTGCAGCCTTCTTGCTTGGTCCTAAGGGTGGGTGGGCAAAAAATAACACCCCTGCCTATAGAAGGCCACGTTCTCCCTGATCTACTGGAAGGTGAAGGGACAGCCCAACACCTAACAAGCAAGATCCTCACCACTGAGGAAGAGAGAATGTTATGTAGATTTTCCCGAGACTGAAATGAGAGAAATATATAAACTGTGAATCATTCACTTGAGGACAGGCTGGGAAGAGCCAATGGAAGCCAAAGGGGAGAGAAAGTACAGAGGAAGATTTCCAAAGATATAGAGAACAACTCCTCAGTGAGCCAGCTTGGAGAGAACAAGAGGAGGGAGGCATGCCTTCAGCCTGTCGTTAGCAGATGTTACCACTAACTCACTGTGGTACTGGAGCCAGCTGTGGCTGACTGAGGAACATTTTCCATCCCAGATCCTTTATGGTGAAAAAGAATAAAGTAGAAAATGGATGGCACCAGACTGTGTCCGTGATTTATCATTTTAATCTTGTCACCAAGAATTGTAGAGGCCTAGTCAGCAAGTCTAGGGCAAAGAAAAAGGCAAAAAATATATATCTTTCATATGAATCAGTTATTTGGGGTCAATCTGGGAAGTTTCTTTAGCATATAAAAAAACATCTAAAAGAAAGAAAGAATAATAATCTAGTAATCACTCATGGCAAACTTTCAAGGGTAAAGAATTTAATTTACTGAGGATGTAGAGCAGCACAGTGTAAGGATGGAACACTAGCTCAACAACTTAATGGGGATAGAATTCCTGGGATGGCGGGGTTTCTCCAGAGATCACTTGACCCATTACTCAGGATCTAAGAAGAGCTGTTGTCAGGCCAAACATGGCTGTGTTCTGTTCTTATGACTGTGACTTGTTCCTGCAATTTGTAATATTTGGAAGCAACATCCTTTGAGAATTAGAACTTAGGACAAATTTTCCTTTACCTCTTTCTTCTTCTCAGACTCTTTCCTATTCTTTCCTGCTTCAAGACTTTTGTACTTGATGTCCTTGTACCTAAAATGCGTTTGCGTCAGCTCTTCACCTGGCTGATTTCCTTTCACCCTTCTGGTCTTGGATTAAATATCATCTCCTCCAATAGGCCTTCTCTTATGGCCTCATCTGAAGTAAAGACAATCCTCTATAAAGTTTTATCCCATTACTCTATTTGTTTGCATAATAGCAATTAATACATTAACAAATTTTAATAATTATCAGGTTATCAAAGAGGAACTCAAAAGGGAAATTAGAAGGTATTTTGAACGAAATGAAAATAAAAATTTGTGGTACGGCACTAAAGTAGTACTTTGGAAAAAATATAGTGCAAAATGCTTAGATTAGAAAAAGGTAAAAGTCTCAAATCAATTACTTCAGCTTCTGCCTAAAGCAAATGAAAAAAAGAAGAGTAAATTAAACCCAAAGTCAACAAAAAAAAGATAAATATCAAAACAATATAAAAGAGTAAAATAATATAAAAGATATATATAAAAGTAAAATATATGAGTATATAAATATATAAAGAGTAAAATGATATATGAGTAAAATAATATAAAAAATTAATGAAACTATGAAATAATAGTTGTTTCTTTAAAAATATCAATAAATTGGGTCAACTTCTAATCAGAATGATCAGAAAAAATCAGAGAGAGAGAAAGGACACAATTACCAATAGCAGGAATGAGAGGTGGTATCACTACAGATTCTACCACATGAAAAGGACAGCAGGAAATTATTATGTATAACTTTCTGACAATAAATTGACAACTTAAGTGACAGGGCAAATTTTTTGAAAGGCACTGTGTTAGTCTGTTCTTTGTGTTGCTATATAAAGAAATCTCTGAAACCAGGTAATTTACAAAGAAAAGAGGTTTAATTGGGTAACAGTCCTGCAGGCTGTACAAGCATGGCACCAGCATTTGCTCAGCTTCTGGGAAGTCTCAGGGAGATTTTATCAGGGCAGAAGGCAAAGCAGCAGCAAGCACATCATATGGTGAAAGTAGAACAAGGCAGAGAGTGTGTGGGGGTGGAGAGAGGTGCCAGACACTTTTAAACAACCAGGTCTCAGGAGAACTCACTACCGTGTAGACAGCATCAACCCATGAGGGATTCACCCCCATTACCCAAACCCCTCCCACTAAGACCCACCTCCAACAACGGGGATTACATTTCACCATAAGATTTCACAGGAACGTATATTCAAACTATATCAGGCACAAACTATCAAAGCTCACTCAAGAAGAAATAGGTAACATTAACACAGGTAGCTTTATATCTAGTAAAAAACATTGAACTTGTAGTTAAAAATCTTCCCACAAAGAAAACCTCAGGCTTAGATGTCTTCATTGGTGAATTATATTTTAGAAAGAAATAGTGCCAATTCTACATAAACAATTCTAAATGTTGAAAAGGACAAAACATTTTCCAACTCTTTTTACAAAATCAGGCTTACTCTCATACATAAATCATACAAATACATTGTAGGAAAAGAAAATTACATACCAACAGCCATCAAACATAGATGTAAAATGTCTATACAGAGCTTTAGCAAATCAAGTTCGACAATATTTACAAAGAATTTGACAAATGACCAAATAGGGTTTATCCCAGGAATGCAAGGTTCGTTTAATATTTGACAACAAATCAATGCAATTCACTATATTAGCATACTTAAAAAATAAAAATCATATGACATTTCTGATACATACCATGAAAGCATTTGACAAAATTCAGTGTTCATTCCTTACCAAGAAATTAAAATTTAAAAAACAAAACAAAACACAAACCTTCAGCAAACAAGGAATAGAACTGCCTTGATCTTACTTAATGGTGAAAAGTCAAATATTTTTTTCCTAAGATCAGGTAAAGGAAAATTATGTCTGCTCTAACAGTTTCTATTTCACACTGCACTGTGGGTTTGAGTTAGGGTAGTCAGACAAGAGCAAAAAATAAAAATCATCCAGATTGGAAAAGAAGAAGTAAAACTTTTTATTTGCAGACTACTTGACTGATTAGTAGAAAATCAGAAAGAATTTACAAAAAATCAATTGTATTTCTATATGGTAACAATGATAAATTAGAAATTGATGTTAAACATAATATTATTTATAATAACATAAAAATATGAAATACTTAAGGACAATTCTGACAAAATATGTGAAAGTGCTATGCCCTGAAAATTACAGAACATTGTTAAAGCTTTAAAAACCTCCAAAAATGGAGAGATTACATCATGTTCAGGGTCAGAACATTCATGTTAAGATGACAGTTCTCTCCAGATTGAGCTATAGGTTCAGTGCAATCCTAATCAAAATTCTAGCAGATTTTTGGTATATTTAACAAAGTGTTTCTAAAATTCATGTGATGATTTAAAAGATCTAGAACACATTTAAAGTGAAATTGAAAAAGAAAAACGAAGTTGGATGACTAATACTATCTGAGCTCAAGATTTATTATAAAAGCTGAAGAAATCAAGACAGTGTGCTATTGGCATCATGACCGACAAATAAATCAATGGAGCTGAAGACATGGTCCAAAAATAGATTTACACAGAGATGGACAACTTGGTTTTTTCCCCAAAGTACAAAGATGATTTAGAGTACAAAGGGTAAGCTGTAAAAATTGTGCTGTAAAATTTGGATATCTACATGCCAAAGGATGATCTTCAATCCATATTTCACATCTTAATAAAAAATTAACCCAAAATACATACCAGAATGTAAAATCTAAACTAAAAAATTTTCACAAGACAGCATAGGGTAAAAATATTTGTGAACTTGAATTAGGCAAAGATTTCTTAGGTCTTACACCTAAAGTATAATCCACAAAAGGAAAAAAAATCATATATTAGCTTTCAAAGTGAAAAACTTCTCCTCTTCAAAAGACAGAATTTTGTAAATTCCACAAAGAGAATTAAAAGATAAAACACAGCCTAGGAGAACATATATATCTGACAAAGAAGCTGTATTTAGAATTCATTTAAAGAACTCTCAAAATTCAATAATTAGACAGAAAATAATCAAATACAAATAGTCAAAAGATTTGAACAGATACTCACTAAAGAAAATGTATGGTTGGCAAATAAATACACAGAAAGAGACTCAACATCAGCAGTTGTTAGGGAAATGCAAATCAAACTAGAATTAGATACCACTACGGAGTTATTGGAATGGCTAACATTTAATACACTGACCCATTTCAAGTGTTTCCAAAAGAAATGGAGTGACTGGGACTCACACATTACTGCTGGGCACAGCCACTTTGGAAAACAGTTTGGCAGATTTTTAAGAAGTTAAACATACTTACCAGCAATCCCACCCCTGGGTAAAATAATCACTTATCTTCACATACAGAAAACCTATACATGGATGTTTATTGCAGCTTGATTTATAATATTGCACAAAACTGTAAATGGCCCAGATGTCTTTCATCAGGTAAATGGTCAAACCAGATTTGGCATATCTTGTACATATTATGGTACTCTATTCAGTAATAAAAAAGACACATTCTTTTTCTATTGATTCAATCCATAGCACAGATGAATCCCAAAATAATTATGCTGAGTTAAAGAAGCCAGACCCCACAAAAAAGATGCATCAACCAAACAAAATAACCAGTGCTCTGCCCCCACTAACCAATGGGATTCAAAAATGATTTCCTTTTTGTAAGTTGTACCCAAGGCATGAAACCCTTGCTCAGAATCCATACCTCTTGATTATGCCTTTAGACAACAGCTTATTCTCTGTGTGCATTTTGAGATGGTATACTTTTATTTGGCATTTTTTAGGTAACTGACATTTCATTGGACACTTCTCATCCCTGTTACCACCAACACCACAAAGCAATCTTCAGAGTTACAATTTAGAACTCAGGAGCTGCTAGACCTACGCACTGGGCAGCTCAAGAATTCCATACTTCAACCCTCAAGCTGGAACTTTGATGCTTTCAGCTGGAAATGGGAAAAGCTTTGTCGTCTAAAGATGACCCCCCCAGTAAATAAAATCCCTGATCTCTGCTTAGAATACTCCTGCCGGAAACCTCTAAAGTCGGGTTCTCGAGAAACAGCCTGGTCCTGGATTCTAACTCGTTCAAGTCTCTCCCTTACGTTTTTCTGAAAATTTGGAGCATGGGGAGATGCTCCCGTCCAGAGTGTGGACAAATGGAGTGAGATACTTGGTAGGTAAAGCATTTGCGTCCTCCTTCACATATAGGTCTCTACTTTGTTTTTGCCTTACCCTTCCAATTTGAACTGAGTTGTTTTCTTCATAGGCTCTAAGACCAGGTTTGACTTCTAATTATTTTTTAAAATATTCTCCTTAACTCAATGATTTCATGACTGTTTTTCTGGTTAAAACCTCCAGTTTAATTCATCTCAGATGAATCTTTTTGTATGGTCTCTCCTTATGGTCGTCTCCCATCCCTCTCTCCCATCCTTATAAGGGGGATGCAGCCACTCAGCAGTCGTGAGTCTTCTGTGCTGATAGCTACCCTTTCTCTCTGGTTTTCCTGAGTTGCAAGGATTGCACACCCATTGGGATTGTGAGACTTCTCTGAACCAGCTTCTACACAGAAATTGTTTCTAACTCTTCCAGCCCACGAAGCTGCATGTCAAGTTATGCACTCTTAAAAAATTTCTCACTGACTGGGGTCTATCTCCCAGCTCTCCCCCCAGTACTTTCCAACCTTACCACTTCCCTCCAACTCAACCTACTGGCATCATTGCCTGCTCCAAACTGTGAGTGGTTAAGTGAGAGTAGAAATTTCTTCATTAGAATCCATAAGCTGAAGTGAGTGGGAGAAGGACTTGAATACAGCCTGTTAACACCTCAAGGAGAGTTAATTAAAACCTGAGGAACCAGAGATACCAGATAGTCCTAGCATATCTCAATAATGCCAACTTGGCAGTTTTTATTAGTGCCACAATTGTACTGAAGAAGGAAGTGAGTGGAGAGGTGCAAAGAAAAAAAGAACAGAGAAGATGGTGGAGAGAATAGAAGGCTAGATTTTACTGACTTCTTGGACTGTTCAGTTGAAAATCAGGAGTTCTGAGAAAGTTTAGTCATGTCTCTCCAGCTTTGCCCATCACTGGACTCCTTCTGGGTTGCCATTGCCAAATATTTAAAAATTTTTGAAAGATTATTTTTTGTGGAAATATGGCCAAAAGTTTCAGGGAAATAGACAAGTTTCTAAGAAGCTGGACTCCAAGAATGGGTTCAGCGTGAGTAGAAAGGAATATTTTAAACAAATCTAGTACTAAGACTGTGGCTATATCCCAGAGTGATTAAAAGTATTTGAGGATTAGTGAGAAAGATGCCAAGTGGTATCAAAATGTTTATTTTAAAGAAGAAACAAAGAAATTAAGTGTCTGACGTGTTGATAGAAGGCTAGCCTGCTTTAATGAAACGATGTTCCTTCTCCTTTTGCTTTTTCTCCCTCTTTTTATTTTCATTTTACTTATATATGTGAATGATAATCCACTCCCATTAGGCTTACTCACAGCAGTAGACCCAAGCAATCTCAACCGTGAGTCTAAGATTCTATTCAATTCACTACTTGGTGTCAGTACAGTCCAAAGTGTCACTTCTTGGAGTGATGGCCAAAGGTCCTGAAAAACTATACAAACTTACAAAAATAACTCACCACCTTCATTTCACATCCTCATTTTCTTCTTGTCCTTCTGTGCTTCACCTTGCACCCCTCTTCCCTTGACAGCCAGAACCTCTACATTAGCACACAGTGAGCACACTAATAAGCGATCATTTTCCTTGAGTTCTCTCATCTCCAGCCCATGATGTGTTACTGCTGCATGAGATTTCACGCCAGAATGTGTGAAATCCTAGACGTCAAAGATCCTATCCCTACTTGATTTCAAAATGGTAGTATTCCATAAGTAAATTAAGTAAGATTCCTAAGGTAACTTTCTGTTATCTGTGAATTAGTGGCTTTCTAACTTTATTAGACCAAGCCCTCAAAACAACAAATACAGAGGGAGCACAAGAAGGGGACATAGAAAAAGCAAGCAAACATCTAAGGGTATTCAGGGATCTCTGTAACATTCAGACACAGAATGGTAGAACTTGGAAGGATCTTAGAAAATATGGTTCAATTCTTGTCAGTTTCAGAAGTTGTAGCATTAGCTAGGCGAGCTTGGACACAGCATTTACACTCTCCAAGCTTCATTCAGTAACAGAGCCAGGTTGGGACCCAGCTATTCTGATACTGTTCTTCCACGAAGCCTTTCCAATTACATAACCTAAAAGTATGCTCACTCTTTAGTGCAAATGTAGAAAAACAAGCTTCGTGTCCATCAGGGATGAGCAGGGTACCCCCTATTGAAAGTGTTTTTGCCAGACGTGGTTGCTCATGCCTGCAATCCCAGTGACTGACTCAGAGGCTGAAGCAGAAGGATCTCTTGAGGCCAAGAGTTCAGGAAGAGCCTGGGCAATATAGAATGACCCAAAACTTAAAATTGACAAACCAGTAAACAATAGTCAGGTGTGGTAGTATGCACCTGGAGTTCCAACTACTTGGGAGGCTAAAGCAGGAGGACTGCTTGAGCCCAAGAGTTCGAGGCTGCAGTGAGCTATAATAGTTCCTGTACTCCAGCCCAGGTGATAAAGCAAAACCCCAATCTCTAAAACTAAAATAAAACTAAAGATAAATAAATAAATAAGTGTTCTCAGCACTCACAGCTGCAGCTGTGAATGGTCAGATCAGCTCCAGAGGGCCACTTGGGGAGAGGCCCCAAAGCAATAATACAGAGGCCATCATCAGCTCTGAAACCACCAAGAAGCAGCAAACCTTTTAGGAGGGATCAACACTGACCATCAGTCTTCCTTTTCTAGATAACTATTTTCTTTTGCAAGCCCTTGTCCCTTACCAGGTTCCTGGACCCAACCCCCACCCTTGGCTCTAGAAAAGTGAATCTTCCTCGAAGAGTCAACACTTGACCTTACTGGCTAAGGGGTAGAGTGCTGTTCATTCGTCATGGAAAGTTTCCTAAAGAAAAGAAATGCATATGTCTTAATTCTAGCCTTATGTTTATATGATTCTTTCCTGAGTACTTCTACTCTTAATTGAAAGGAGAGAAAGAGGAAGAAAATAAAATCTTTGAAGAACACACTTTATAGCCCTGTGTACTAGGTCATGGCTGATAAACTAAGCCCTCTTTAAAGGCTTGAGAGCAGAGAAATTCCAATTTCCATTACCTCAAATAACCAGGGTTGTGTGCTCAGACCAGTATTCTCCTTCTTTGGAGGTCACCTGTTTCAGTCAGTTAAACTTGCCTGAGAGGTTATCTTGGGGTTACCATTGCTTCCCAGGACTTTGGCTGAACTCTAGGAAAGGCAAGTTGAGGGATTACTGAAAAAAAGACATGAAAAATGGAGCTGGTATAAACAACAAAAATTTAAGTTATACAACTGGCAGAAGTTTGTCAGGGAGGATTTTGAGTGCTGGAATATATTTTTAAACCTCCATGAATAACTTAAGATCTAGGTCAAGCCAGGGGCAGAATAAAATAAAAATAAATATAATAAAATGAGAGAGATACTGATTTGATTCATTTTCCCATCTGTGAATACCCTGAGATGTAGGCTAAGGAGAGATGCTTGTAATTTGCACAAGGGACTTTTTTTTCTCTGGTTTACTGTGTTATCCTTCCTTTTGCCCTTTGTCACTCAGCTCCAAACATCACAGGACACTGATGTCTAGAAGTAGAACTGCTGGATCATATGGTAGGCCTATGTTTATACACCCAAAAGAAATTAAAACATGCATTCACACAAAAACTTGTACATAAATGTTTATAGAGACATTACTCATAGTGTCCAAAACGTATAAATAACACAAATGTCCATCAACTCAAGGATAAACAAAATGCATATCTATACAACTGAATATCATTTGGCAATAAAGAATTAAGTATTGACACCGGTTACAGCACAGATGAACCTTGAAACCATTATGCCAAATGACAGAAGTCAGTTTTGAAAGACCATATACTGTATGTTTACATTTACATAAAATTTCCAGAATAAGCAAATCTGTAGAGACCGAGGGTAGATTAGTGGTTGCCTAGGGCATGAGGGATAAGGAGAGCAAAACATGAAAAACAATGAGAAGAAGCTGCTGATAGGGATGGGGTTTCTTTGCAGGGATGAGGAGGAGAAATAAAATGGTCTAAAATTAGATTGTTGTGCTGTTTGTGCAACCCCGTGCACATACTGAACAAAACTGAATTGTAAGCTTTAAACGGATGGATTGTGTGGTATAAGAATTACATTTCAATAGAGCTGCTTAAAATGTATTGTTTGGGACCATCTTTTCTACAGGGTAGAATTCAGTCACATCTTTACTGGACAAAATTCATTGTATTTCTTTAAGGAAGATCATTTGCATTACTATCAGTTTTCCACAAGTAAAATCACTTGGAAAACAGAAATTCAGTTAAAGAGAAACATTTCAGTATAATCAGGTATTCCCAGAGGATACCCTAGACAATGCTCAGCTCTCTACTGAATGGATACTCAGGTATCTCTTGACCATCTCCAAATCCTGCAATTTCCCTTGAAAAATATGAAGCTTGTTCTAACCACAAGACCTATGCCAGTTCTATCCCCTCTACTTCAAGCATTCTTCAAACATATATTTACCTGGCTCATTCTGGTCTCTGCTCAGCTGTTAGCCTCTTACTAAGAGCTTCCCTAATCACATGTATTAGTTATATTTAACACATTGTCCCACAAAGCTGTGGCTTTAAACAACAAATATTAACTCAGAGTTTCTCTAGGTCAGGAATCCAGGATTATCTTATCTGGGTGGTTCTCTGGTTCAGGGTCTTTCCTTCCACTGCCGTCAGAATGTTGGTAGGGGCTGCAATCATCTGAAGGTCTGACTGGGGCTGGAGAATCTGTTTTCCTTTACATGGCTGTGGGCAGGAGGCTTCCATTCTTTGCCATGTGAACCTCTTTATAAACTGCTTGAGTAACCTCACAACATGACAGCTAACTTCCCCAGAGAAGAAAATCCAAAAGAAGAAGAAGAAGGCATGGTGGGTTTATTATCCAGTCTGAAAGCTATACATCATCACTACTTTATTCTCTTTGCTAGAAGAAGTCACCAAGCCAAGCCTACACTCAAAGGGAGGTAGATTAGGCTGCACCTTTTGAAGAGAGGGTGAAAGAGTTTGTGGACCTATTTTAAAGCACTATAACACACACCTACACAAACACATCTCATTGTCTGGTACTTCCTACTACCTTATTTGGATTTTTTCTTTCTTCATAGCATTGGTATTATTATATTATACATGTATGTGTGAATTATTGCTTTCCCCACCACAGTATAAGAGCAATAAAAATATTGCATCATTTTACACTAATACTCAGCACACAGAATAGGACAAGACATATATTAATTCAATGACTGTTTTGTTTCCTAATTAAATAAACATATGGATGAAGTATAAATCACAGGAGCAGAACCAGGCTTGGAAGCTAGGTACAATGACTCCTAACCTATGCTATTTCCCAGTATTTTACCTTAGTGGAATTCTAATGGTTGAATGTGCCTCAACAGTGATTCTGGGTGAGGAAAGGGATCTTCCCAGTCCTCCATAAAATCACTCTGTTGAGACCTCTTCCACTCTTCACAGATCTAAAACAAACCCTGCTGACCAAAATTCAAGAAAGTCTTTCTTTAATTCATGTGCACAAACGAAAACCCTCTCATCTTTTAAGAGTCTGCATGAAGCCTTGGTAGGGTGGGATATGACTGATACCCCCACATTTTCTCTTCTCTTTGTGAAGAGAAAGTTAAATAGCACCAAAGCAGCCTGGAGCCCAGGGTTTAATACAATCATTGCAACTGGGTTTAGGAGTAAGAGATTTTGAATGTTACCTTGCTTGTTCATTCTAGTTTATTCAGGATTTAGCAACATTTCTCAAGCCAAATGTTGAGGCTCCTTGGCTCTGGAGAATAAGGAAATCCACACACAATCAGGAAGCAGACAGTAATGGAAAGTACACAGGATCAGGCTTGCAGATACTTTGTATCCATTTTACCAATTTGCTGAAAATCTTACTTTTTACACCTTAAAATGACAGGATATAGCTGAGAAGCGTATAGACAACTTCAAATTCCTATTCACATTCCACTGTTTTATAAGTTTGGAGATGTCTTAGCATCCCTTGGATAGTCTTTGCCAGCTTCTTTCCAGGTATTTCAACAACAATCAGCATGGGATGTACTTGCATGTTTCTCTCCCTTCTCTAGCAGGCTTCAGATTCTAGGAAGATCGTGTGTATAAAAGAAAAAAAAAAACAAACCCATTTCTCAGTGATCTTTTTAGTACAAAGAAAAGTGATGGGAGACACAGAAGACAAACTGTCCACTTTCCACACCATATGAAGCAAAATACCAACTTCCGGGGACTAGAGAATGGAAGTCTTACCTCTTCCCTATCACCTCCGTCAGCAGGAAGTCAGAAAGAACGGCGACTCCTCACGCTTACAGAGGACAGTGTTACTTCAAAGACTTTGGTGAGTTCCCCAGCTCTCAGCAAAGGCGCCATCTCACCACTCCCCTTGGTGCCCTCAATGGAGCTTCTAAATCAATACCAAAGGAGACCCGATCTTTAGAGAAACTCCAAGCCTGAGGAACCACCTCATTAAACTAGTGTCTTAGCTGAAGAGACAGTGGTGGGGGTGGAGTGGTGACAAGATGTTCATATGCATCATTTCACAGGGGGGAAGTTGTCTTATAACTTTCCACCTGAGTGTCTGTATTTGCATAGCTATGGAGTGGCACCCTCAAAACAATAACAGGGATGATAACAATGAGAACACCACCCGCTCTGTTTAAGCCCTGGCTCCAGGCAGCCCCCTTACTTGATGTGACACCAGAAGGAAAGGACATGGGATTGTCTCCCTTGGGAATGTCTGGGAAATCCTATCATTGCATGGGTCTTGGGCTGCCACATTTCAATCAAAAGAAAAATGGAGGAAGAAGAATTTAAAAAGTTGTTGGGAAGCAAGGAATAAGTGAAAGGACAGAAAACTCAGCTTTTCCCTTTACGGCCTATGATATACACAAGCTAACAAATTAAAGAATGTCAGAGCTGGAAACATTCTCAGAGATGTAGTCCAACGTCTTCCTGTTTTAGACGAAGAAATAGCACAGACAGGTGAAGGAATTCATTCGCAATCTCATGATGTGAGGATCACTTGATGGTTAGGAGCTATTTTTATGGTTGCAGACAGAAATGAACAGGCCTGAAGAATGGAAGAAACAGGTCAGAAAGCCGAGGTGTTGGTTTTTATTTACTTTTAGAAATCATGATCAATAGTATTAATGACTCTTAAGGAGGGTGATAAAAGGGACAGAGTCCAGGATGTTCCCAGATTTCTAGAGTGGGAGACTGGGTACATCTTGGTGACATGTGTTAAGATGGGAGATACCAGAGAGGAAACAGGTCAAGAGTTTGAGATTGTGTATCTTATTTTAGAAGGAAATTCAGTTGCAACTCCAATAATCAGTTAGGGTTGGAACCCAGGAGAGCGGTTCTGATTCAAGAGACAACATGTACTGTGGGTGACGATCCAAGCCATGGAAATAGGTGAGGTCTTTGAGAAAGAATTTGTAAAAGAGAGTGGGGAACAGAGCACCTGAAAGAGATGAGTGCTTGAGAGGCAGAGAGAGAAAAAAGAAATGAGGAAACTGAGGAGTGGCCAGCCGGGTTGGGGGTAGAACCTGGAATAGGGGTGTGGGAGTCAAGAACAGCTCATGCAGAATCTAGGGTCCATGGAGCCCACATATGCTTAGCCAGGCTCTCAGACCTTTTGCTTTTTCCCAGTCAAGAGGAGGCAGAAAAATTTCTAACATATTTGCTCTGATTTGCTCTCCTGGATGTCCCAATATGAAGTTGTGAGTCTCCTGAAGAAAGTCGTTCCCAGTTATAACTCAGAGCAAATGCCTCCAGAATCGGCCTCCGCTCAGGGATTTCCCAAACGTTCCATGTAGCCCTCGTACTGTCCTGCATTGAGGGTCTGGTGTGCAGTTGTGTCTCTTCCATAAGGATGCTGCTTTTTCAATATCTGTTAAATCACAATGACTTGGACTGTCTCACGTTTAGAAGACTCAGAGCTCTGCAGAAAAGAAAAGATGACAGGAAGAGAGAAGAGAGGAAAAAGAGTATGGAAAGAAAAGAGCTAAAACAAACATCTAAATAGAAGTCTCTGTGCTTTCAAAGCTTTGATTTCTCAAGCAAAACATATCTTAGGTGAAAAAGCCATGCCTTACTCATTTTTTTCCCCCTTCCTAGAATTTGGTATCAAGTAGGAGCATAAAGCATGTCCCATGAATTCCTTAGAGGGTCCTAATGCTAACCCTATCACAAAAACCCAGCACAAAATACCCAAGCATTCAGTATAACAGGGTTTGAGACCAAACGTGCTGCCCCTTCATGCTGCTCTTGAGAGCGATTTTCTGTAGTTGCCCCTACCCTCCCTTTCATTGGCTTCCCCAAGTTCTGGCTTCTCCAAAGCATTTGAAGAATGAGTAGCCATTCTTCATGCTACCTGTTCATTTTTTCATAATGAAAAGTTCTACAAAGTATGCAAAGAAGCACACAAGTATGCATTGGTCTTAAGAAGCCAGGGCTGTCTCAACATATTACTCCCATAATTTTCCACTGTGGGTTCCCAGATGGGTTGGATGGTGCTCATGATTCTTCAGCTTATTTCATGCCTTATGCAGCCAGCTCCTTGGGAGGTATGGAAAATGAGAGAGCCCAGACTGAAACCTCAGACCTTCGGACTGCAAAGGACTGGTAGGATTTCTCCAGCATACAATCTTCATTCTTAAAAGGGTCTGCTCTGCCAAGGACCCATTCTCTTGATTTCAGCTCAATGGTCTTGTCTGCCTTGGCAGGGCCTGCTTACAACAAACTTCGATGTCATGGAATCATGGGGAAGAAAGAGAATTAAATGCTTCTCCAGGTTACTTCTTGCCCTCCCTGAAACAGTTGACTGGACTCTTAGTTTGGGGAAGAATTTTACCCCAGAGCCATCTGGCAAGGCAGAAGACATGTCTTTTTATATTCTGCTTTCCTTGGGAGAAATTGGCCAAGAGAGATTCATGTTTGTCTCACAAAGAGGAGGTGACTGTGGCTTCTAGAGACATCTTGCTGTAAGGCAGTGGAGTCAAGAGGAAAGAGGCTGGAAAAGCAGGATGCTTACTCTGCCTCCACCCCTCACTCCCTTGGGAACTTGTCTACGGTCAAATCCCTAAAGGCTCTCTTTTCACATTGATAAATCAGGGGCAATAACCACAGAGCTCACTTCAATTTAGTAAGGCCAAAACAAGAGAGAACAGTTGACATTTGAGAAGCACTGACATGGAAATTATAAATAATCAAGCTCTTGTTTGTTTATAAATAAACAGACTCTTGACTGAGTTGTAGAGGTTGATTTCTTCGTCTAGCTTGGGGCATGTCAGTTCATCCATATGACTTCTGCACAAATCTGATCCAAAGTGTGCAACGCGATTCCTTCTGCATCTCCTTCCTTACCTTGCTCATTTCTACAGGACACAGTATACTTCAGCACATAACTGCACATCAGGTAAAATTGAATTGGGAGGGGTGGCAGCTAACCAGAATTTGAGTTCTTGTTCAGGGATGTAGAATGTGGGAAGGAAGGGCCTGGCTAAACAGCTTTATACAATAGTACAGAGTAAAGTAGGGTAGCACCAACAAGGAATCAGAGTAAGCCTTGGGAACTTCTTGTTCTGACCAAATTCACCTGTAATGAGGAGAACCCATTCATGGATTACTCAGGTGGTGTCAAGGAGACGAGGTAACACCTTTACTTCCACAGCACAGGAGTGGTGTCTCTGGGCTATGGGCAGAAGCTGCCATTGCCTAGAGGCAGGTCCTGCCATCTTGAAAGTGCTGCCACATCACCCTTCCACATTCCTTTTGTTTTCATAAATGTACGTCTGTCTATATAATCTCCCCCTCTACCCTGGCAATAAACTCATTTTGTGATGGAACAAAATTCATCAGCTAGACCATCCACTAAATCACTGCTGAGATATATAAAGAGGCTGGGTTCAAATTTCATGTAGAAGAAAGAAAGTGGCCCTGAGAGGAGCCTGGACTCAGAGGAAAGCAGATCAGACACCCTGAGACCTGGGAGGCACAAGCTTGATGAATTTCTACCTTCTGTCTTGGGTACAATGTCAACCAAATGTGTCTTTCCCCTTTACATCTCAAAACTCAGGTAAGAGGGTAGGAAAGCTTAGTGTAACTGAGACAGAGTTGAGGCAATGAGGTCTGCTGTCCTGGCTTCCCACCAAAATAACATGCTAGACACTCAGCTAAGCCACTTCAGACGATAAAGGAAAGGTCTTAGGATGTCAAATAATTAGGACGAGGCCTATGTCGCTACTGTACATTGTATTTACGCCTCACTGTGTAACAAAGAGCAAGTCACTGCTCTCTGAAATTTTCCATCTGTAAAATTACACGACAGCGAAGAACTGACCTACCAGAGGGCAAAAGAGATGCAGCCCTTTAAGACCCTGGTATTGCATTAGGGTTGCTCGACTCAAGGGTCATGATACATAACTCTCTGGCTGTGGAGTGTCATTTGTATGGCTACAATTTCCTGCAGTGCCCCTAGCCCAATGCCAGGAAATCTCTCCTCTGTTTATTACTGATCTTTTGTTCATATGTATTTTTTCTTCTTTTCTTTGTAGGTTATGAAAAATTGAAGTAAAACAGGAGGCTAGTGATCCAGTGAATTAGTAGGAACTGGATTTCAGTTTTGAATCTGAGCACTTGGTGACATGAGATATGGTGCTGATAGGTTCACCCATTACCTAACAGCAGAGCAAGGAGAAGTCAACATAGGATGCCAATCACAAGAAGGGATTTCCAGAGGGTCCCAGGACCCATGTGGAGGGTCCAGACCTATACAGATCCCTATAATAACTTAGGAGCTGGCATGAGGCAGTGAATTTAGGGGCAATCTGGCCTTTACTCTAGATCTGTCCCTTTATGGTCTGGCAGCCAAGTGTATGCCAGCTTTTTAGGGGCAGTCACTGAAAGCTGCTGTGGGAAGCACAGCTGGCTGACCCTCCAGAATCTCGAAAATTCACCACTGTCCCTGGTACGTACAGCTAGGCCTGACTCACTCCTTTCCCTCTTACTGACTCTAGAGCAAGGGATGCCAACTTGTCTGCTTTGTCTGGGAGACTTCCACTGTGTTTCTGAGAAATGCTGGCTATTGAGAATACCTTCTGGCCTCAGTCTTCCCCAGTTCAATCAGCCACAGATGGGGCACTTGTTCACTGCTTGCACCTTGAGGGGTAATTCACTCACCTGCCTCCTCATTCCTCATTCTCAATGCTTACCCAGCCTAGGCTGGAGCCCATCTGAACTGGGGAGGGCCAGGACAATTCTATTCAGAAGCAAGGGGTATGGGCGACTTTGTAATGTCTGAAGCGTTGGTTTCTGAAAATATCACTGTGTTTTTGCTGAGTCATGGCCAGTTTTCCTGGTCCCCATTGTTCCTCTTACTGCTTCTGCCCCTTTTGTCTGGTCCTCATTCCTTGGAACTCAGATATCATAAAATATCTCCCGAGAACAGATGCACTGAGGCACTGCTCTCTTTCTTTCCCTCTCTCTCTCCCTCTCTCTCTCTCTCTTTCTCTCTCTCTCTGTCACACATACACATACACACACACACACACAGAGGAAACCTCATCTGCAGGAAAAAGTATTAGGGTGGTGAAAAGTAATTTGCGATTTTTGTCATTCCTCTTAATGGCAAAAAAAACACCATTACTTTTGCACCAACCTAATAATTGGCATTCAATTACTTCTCAAGCGACTGACTGCCTAATTTCTTTTCCTTTAAAAAAAAACTTATGTATTATTTGTAGAAAACAATAGACAGTTTTGTTTTTAAAATTATTCAAACTGAAAAGTACAAAATAGTTTTTAAAAAATCATTCCACTATTAAGCCCACCCTTAAACTTTTATGTAAGAATCGTTCTGTGATCTCTCAATGTATACAGACAGGCATAATTTTCCAAAAATGATATCTTACTTCTTTTTACTTTTTAAAATCAAAAGCATTAAGTCTTCCTGAATTTAGACTAAGAAAAAGATGATTATGAACCTTCAAAAATTCCTAATATAAAAAATGTTGCTTTAACACATGAAGTATTCATTCCTAAAAGGATTCTTTTTGGTTGGGGCTAACAGGAGGAGTTGCACAACTTTAAGATATGGGAATCGTGATTTTTTTTAACTCATTTATTTTGGACCTTGGCTTTTAGGACCATGACTTATATTTTACATCTGTTTTTAAGCTATGTTCTTCAAAAATAAAAGTAGAACTCATCGGGTGTTTTAATTACTCTTTACATTCCTGCTTCAACACTTTTGCATTGTGCTTGCTAGCCATGCAACACTAAGAATCCCCCTCCACCAGGACAGCCTTCTAGAAGTAGGGAAGAGAAGGAGAGGTTAAGGAAGAGACTGAGAGGATCAGATCTCCAGAGAAAATCCATTTGAAACAAGGTAGGCTGGCTTTCTGCCCAATTCCCTCTTTCTTTTAGCAATAACAGTTTAATAATTAACTTTTGCCAGATTTTTAGACAATTAGTCTGCCCACCACAATCTGCCCTACACCATTGTGACTTGGAAAAAAATTAACCCCATTTTAATGGCATTGATCTACTCACATGTGTTCTTAGAAAACTGCTTTACAAGTGGAGACGTAAGCATAACGCTTAGAAAACTGTGGGGCATGTTTCACTACCAAAGCATTACTGAATTCAAAACAGCATGGGTATACAGGAATTCCAACCTATACTCACATCTCTCTCCTAATATTTTAGGCTGTGCCATAGGATAGGTCAAGGTTGCTTATTAAACTTTTGATCTTCTCCTGTTTTTTGGCATCCCAAACTCCCTTGACCCCTGATACTTCCTAGCCCAGGAGAACTAGCCCTTCCATCCACAGCATTTTATCGTGCCATCTTGGTCCCTCAATCTTCCCTCCTCCATTTCCCCCCTTCCAGTGTGCTCCAGAGTAGTCATGAGCCTGGGCATTTGCAGCTCCCACTCAGGAATGTGCTTCCCTTGCTTTCTTCCTTTCTGCTATCAGAGAGGAGTGGGGAAGAAATAAGATGAGCAAATATGCTGTAAGAGTAGAAAGGCAGGGTCTTCCAGCCCCACTCTGCTGATGATTGGTGTCGAATTGCACTTTCGCAGGGGCTTTGTGGCTGGGCCCCTGTGAAAGGTGGGAATTGTGGTGGGGTGGGGGACAGGTTGTTGGAAACTGACCATCTCTCTCCTGCTGGCTTTGTTGGTTTCTCTACTCCTAGAAACAGAAGAAAAAGAGTGGGAAGTTAAATATGTGGTGATGGCACTACGTTTTAACAGTTTCTGCAAATATCCTCCAGAGCAGATTGTCTCAGCATTGACAAGCATGAAATGAGGGTCTTTGTAAAGATCATTTTCTGTCTTGGACCGAGGTTTCTTTGTTAGTGATTCTGAGTTCCATTCCTGGGTGTCTCTGTGGTAGGGCCTTGGGAGAGGTTGACTAGAGGGCTAGAAGGAAAAGAAGAAAAGTGCATATCAGGTGCTTTAAAAAAAAATGAATTCAAACTAAAATTGCAAAAGGGTGTCCGGACAGCTAAGCTGACGGTGACCACAGCAGGAGAGAGAGAGAGAGAGAGAGTGAGAGAGAGAGAGAGAGAGAGTGAGAGAGACTGGGGGGGGGGGGGGGGCTCTGCCTGGCAACAGAGCTATGAATGGGGGGCCCAGTCAAGAAAATGCCAAAAAAGGAGCCACTGTGCGGCGCAGAAGCAGGC
>CAUYLG010073482.1:0-64705 GCA_963573385.1 Cacajao melanocephalus
TTTCTATGGGAATTTCACAGACAGAGCAAACTACCAGTGCAAAGGCCCTGTGATGGGGACATACTGGATGTGTTTTCTGAGACAGAGTCTTGTTCTGTGACTCAGGCTGGAGTCCAGTGGCATGATCTCAGCTCACTGCAAGCTCTGCCTCACAGGTTCAAGTGATCCTGCCACCTCAGCTTTCTGAGTAACTGGAACTACAGGCATGCACCAGCACGCATGGCTAATTTTTCTATTTTTAGTAGAGATGGGGTTTCACCATGTTGGCCAGGCTGGTCTTGAACTCCTGGCTTCAAGTGATTTGCCCACCTCAGTCTCCCAAAGTGCTGGGATTACAGACATGAGTCACCACACCCAGCCCTGGTTGACAATTGGTTGAGTTTATCTAAAGACCTGGGATCAACAGAAAGGAATATCAGATTAAGATAAAGGATTGTGGAGACCCAAGTTCTTATTTGCAGAGGAAGCTTTCAGGTAGTAGGCTTCAGAGAGAACAGGTTATGAAATGTTTCTTATCAGTCTTAAGTCTGTGTGGATGTTAATGGCAGACAGGTATAATGCTATATTATAAAAATTATACTTTATATTATACATACCCTACTCAGAAGGCTGAGGTAGGGGAATCATTTGAACCTGGGAGGCAGAGGTTGCAGTGAGCTGAGATCATGCCACTGCACTCCAGTCTGTGTTGCTGTTAATGCCAGAAAGGTATAATGAAGCATGTTTGACTCCCGCTTCCAATCATGGCCTGAAGCAGTCTCTCAGGTTAAATTTTAAAAGAGCCCTGGCTGAGGAGGAAGTCCATTCAGATGGTTGGGAGAGGCCTTAGAATATTATTTTTGGTTTACATTTGTATTTCCAGAGCCTAGCACCGTACATGAAATTGATCTTCAGAAATATTTCTTCACCATTTGAGTTAATGATTCTTTGGTTACCCTACTTGAAAAATGTTGCATTTTCCTTCTCCGTTCTCATTATACTGTTTCAACAATTTCTCCTCTTCTCCTCCTTCCTTGCTTCCAATTTTACCTCCATCCAATGTACACAAGAGATTTTTACTTCACTGATCAAACAGGCCAGGCATGGTGATTCATGCCTATAATCCCAGCACTTTGGGGGGCCAAAGTGGGAGGATAGCTTGAGCTCAGGAGTTCAAAACCAGCCTGGGCTACATAACGAGACCCCCATCTCTACTAAAAAAAAAAACAAAAAAAATAGCTTGGCATGATGGCCCAAGCCTGGCCTGTAGTCCCAGCAGTTTGGGAGGCTGAGGCAGGAGGATCACTTGAGCCCAGGAGTTCAAGACCAGCTGGGCAACATAGGGAGATCCCTTCTCTACAAATATCAAATACATTAATTAAATAAAACAAACAGAACTTCACTGACTCACCTTGGCTAAGAGGTTTTTTTTCTTTTTTGAGATGGAGTCTCGCTTTGTTGCCCAGGCTGGAGTGCAGTGATGTGATCTCAGCTCACTGAAGCCTCCACTCCTGGTTCAAGCGATTCTCCTACCTCAGACTCCCAAGTAGCTGGGATTATAGGCATGTGCCACCTTGCCTGGCTAATTTTTGCATTATTAGTAGAGATGGTGTTTCACCATGTTGGCCAGGCTGGTCTCAAACACCTAACCTCAGGTGATCTACCCACCTTGGCCTCCCAAAGTGCTGGGATTACAGCATGAGTCACCATGCCCAGCCTTGACTAAGAGATCAAATCAAAACCTCTCAGTTTGACACCAAATGCCATTCATGATCAAGACTTTATCATGAATAAAGTCTTGCAGCCTCAACTTCCTTCACTCAATTTCTTCACATTGTTTTTTCCTAGCAACAAAAAACTGCTCCTAATTATCTGGACACACAATATTCTATTCATATTTAATATAAATTTGTTTAGGTTGCCCTTCCCCCATACTATAATCCTGGGAAGGTGTGGGAGTTTTGGCTGTATCTCAGCTCATGTCCATCCTATAGCAATCCCATCATAACTCCCCAAAAGGGATTATTTATTAATACCTCTGTATCCCTCAATACTGCATTATCTGTGTATTTGTGTTTGGGAGTGGGGAGTATTATTTAAAATATTTTTTCTGGAATAGATAACTAATTGCCCCAAAATAATTTACTGAATAAGCTATTCTTCCTTCTTAATTTGAAATTTTACCTTTATTATAAAATACATGCTTGGATATGTATATACCAGATCCATGTCTGAAATCTGCATTATTTTTCATTGATCCATTTGTTGATTTCTGCATGTCAAGTAACAAATGTTATTAATTATTATAGCCTTTTACAGTGTGTCTTGATATCTAGTAGGCCAATCTTACGGGGAAAAACAATGTTATTTTTGCTTTATTTTGCATATCCCATATGGCCATTAAGATTGAAACATCTTTTCCTTTGTCTTGGCCTCAGGTTTTCTCTTTTGAAGAGGTTCAATTCATATCCTTTAATCATTTGTCAATTACATATATTGGAGAATTCCTTCTTCCAGGTCTTTCATCTTTATTTACAGTGTCATTCATATGAATGGCTTTTCATTTAATAACATGCTAAAAGTTGTTATTAAACGTTACTGAATATTCTTCCCATCTCTCAAAAGTTGTAAAACTATTCTCCCTAATTTTTTTCTTTTCTTTTGAGATGGAATCTCATTCTGTCAACCAGGCTGGAGTGTAGTGGCATGATCTCAGCTCACTGAAACCTCTGCCTCCCAGGTTCAAGTGATTCTCCTGCCTCAGCCTCCCAAGTAGCTGGGACTACAGGCACATGCCACTATGTCCAGTTAATTTTTTGTATTTTTAGTAGAGACGGGGTTTCACCTCAATCTCCTGACCTCATGACCTGCCTGCCTCAGCCTCCCATAGTGCTGGGATTACAGACGTGAGCCACAGCACCTGGCCTCTCCCAGATTTTCTTCATTGTTTTCATATTTAGGTCATTAATCCATCTAGAGAGGAGAGGAGAAATGTCCAAGGATGAGAGATTTCTCTACCAATTCAGATGGGATGGCAGTGTAGAGTGCCTGGACTTTAGAGAATTCAGTCACCCCTGCCATGTGTGAAGGGTGACTTGAATAGAAGAAAGGAATCCCTTCTGAACTGTGGGTTCTTCATGAATTGACATAAACTACTCACATCTGAATAAAGATCTTCTGGTACTGTCTTCTGAATTCCTTATCTGTGCATGAGGGGCTAACAGCAAGATGCTTAGTGTTGGGCTGTTGATGGCCAGGCACAGCCTCCAACTATAATCCCAGCACTCTGGGAGGCTAAGGTGGAAGGATTACTTGAGGCTAGGAGTTTGAGATCTGCCTGGGCAACATAGTGAAATGCCGTCTCTATAAAAAAAAATAGTGTGAAGTTGGAAGACACAGGACATTAAGTAATAGGCTGAGCTCTAGGCACGGTTGTAGAAGACATGAAACTAATACTCCCTAGAAGACATGAAACTAGCTCCCTATAGTCCGTTGACCTAAGCCATTTTGCCTCTCCAACATTTATTGTAACATGAATTATTTCTCATGAATTATCTCCCTTGTTGCAGATTTAATCCCTAAATAGAAATACTGAAAAACAGCAACCTAAAATTAGAGAAGTTCTTGAAAAGTTTTGGTAGGGTAGGCTGGGCATGGTGGCTCACATTTAATTCCAACACTTGGGGAGGCCAAGGTGGGTGGATCACCTGAGGTCAGGAGTTCGAGACCAGCTTGGCCAACATGGTGAAACCCCGTCTCTACTAAAAATACAAAAAATTAGCCCGGCATGGTGGCACGAGACTGTAGTCCCAGCTACTAGGGAGGGTGAAGCAGGAGAATCACTTGAACCCAGAAGGCCAAGGTTGCAGTGAGCTGAGATTCTGCCATTGCACTACAACCTGAGAAATGCAGTGAGACTTCATCTCAGAAAAAAAAAAAGTTTTGGTATGGTAAAGGCTTGATCAGAACTATACTTGAAAAAGATGATCCTGTCATTTGTCACAGATTCAATAAAGGGATTGCATGTGGGCCAAAGTGGCAGGAAATAGGAAGGAGTGACTCGTTGAGACAGTGGGGACTAAACCATGATTTAATCTACAAGTATTACCCAATCAGTAGAACTCTTGATAGCTGATTAGTCTGCAATCTTTACATAATATGGGGGAAGTTAAAGCAAGGAATCTGGGTACAAGGTAGAGGGAAAGTGCTGTAAACATAGACAGGATAGCCTTGGTGAGGATGGACTCTGTGGATAATGATAATGGACTTCTTGTCTTTGAGGTGTGAGTAATCCTTGGTAAAGGTGACCAACTAAGAAGAAGTGAGGGCTGGAGATTGTTTTAGTTATCTGAATGAAGGTAAAAACAGAATCTGAAGGGGACTGAAAACACAAAAGATAATAAGCAAAACTTACTCTAGGAGAGAAGTAATAAAAGGAAAGCTGAGAAAACAAGGTGTTATTTGGAGGGAGGAGAATAAAGAGGGTGGTGTGATCAAGGACCATAAAGATTAAGAAAACACCAATTGTTATTGTTAATCTTGATATTCAAGGGCACTGTGGCCTACCTGGGAAATCGATTTCCTCACATATTCTGAAATTCATTCTTTAAGACTTTATATCCCAAGATACTCATGTAAAAAATGAGGAAACAGAACTTTGGCTGGTTCCAGAGTGCCCTCTCTGGAACTGGAACACTCAGCTGACACTTGGGTTCCGGTATTCTCCACCCACTTGAGCATTACAGGACCCTGTGCTGTTTTCTTCTTCTTTGAAATAAAGACAATAGTTTACTGCCTAGGATTGTTTTAAGAATTAAATAGAGCTTTCGTTTTAGAGACAAGAGTCTTACTCTGTTGCCCAGGACGGAGTGCAATGGGGTGATCCTGATTCACTGAAATCTCTGCCTCCTGGGTTCAAGCGATTCTCCTGCGTCAGCCTTCCAAGTAGCTGGGATTACAGGTGCACATCACCGTGCCTGGCTATAAATAATTCTTGTATAGTACTTAGAACAATCCCTTGAACATAGTAGGTGTTCAATAAATACCAGCTGTAGTACAGCAAGCCCCACTTTATATATATATATATATATGGAGTCTCACTGTAGCCCAAGCTGAAGTGCAGTGGCGTGATCTTGGCTCACTGCAACCTCCACTTCCCAGGTTCAAGAGATTCCTGTCTCAGCCTCCGGAGTAGCTGGGACTACAGGCGCACACCATCGCGCCCAGGTAATTTTTTGTATATATATATTTTTTTTTTTAAAGACGGGATTTCACCATGTTGGCCAGGCTGGTCTTGAACTCCCGACCTCAGGTGATCCGCCGGCCTTGGCCTCCAAAGTGCTTGGATTACAGGCGTGAGCCACCGCGCCCGGCCAATTTTTTGTATTTTCAGTAGAGATGGGGTTTCACCATGTTGGCCACGCTGGTCTCAAACTCCTGACCTCAGGTGATCCGCCCGCCTCAGCCTCTCAAACTGCTTGAATTTATTCCAACATCTAATTCATTCATTCATTCATTCATTCGAGACAGGGTCTCACTATGTTACCCGGGATGGTCTCAAACTCCTGGGCTCAAGCGATCCTTCTGCCAAAAGTGCTGAGATTACAGGTACATGCCACCGCGCCGGCCCCAATATCTTTATCTTAAACCCAGAAACGTCACAGAGAAGAGTTTTCCCTACAACATGACCAGCCCGCCAGATCTAAGCCCAGGTGTGATTCCAAGGCCCCTTGTACTGGAACCAGACAGGGTACTGGGGCCAGACAGGGAGACATGCTCACAAGGAGCTCCCAACCCACACCATCGCCACCCTGCGGGGATGGCGGGAGCAGCGCGGCCCCGCCCAGGCCCAGCCTCCGCGCTCGCGCGGGACGTTGTCAAGCCGCGCGCTCCCGGCGAGGTGCTGCAGCCATGGCTACGGCGGCCGGCGCTGCGGCCTACTTCCAAAGAGGCAGTCTGTTCTGGTCCACAGTCATCACCCTCAGCTTTGGCTACTACACAGTAAGGGCGGCCGCTGGCGGGCCACGGTCGGGCCAGGGAGCGAGCGCTCGGTTCACCGCAAGACCTTGGCCCGCAGGCCGGGGGAAGACGTGCAAGCACAATCCCGGCTGCTGCGCGCTTGGAGCAGAGGGGAAGCGCCGAGACTCCGGAATGAGACGCAGGCGCACTGGTCCGCCAGGGTCTTGGGCCGGCGCCCGGGCACCTGAGAAACCGGCTAGCCAGGCTTTTCTTATATAGGGGCGGGGACGGCTGGGGCGTTCCCAGCCAACTCTGTGTCTAGGTTTTTCAAGAGGATGGAGAAGTCGAAGGCCAGCAGCGCGGCTACGGCCTATTTCCGTCCAGCCAGACCCTTACCCTCTCTGGTCACAGTCCTGGGGCTGGGCTACTTCGCGGTGAGGTGTGGGGCGGGGCGGGCGTCTGTTTTGTCCCGCCGGGACCTCGTAGGGCGCGGGGCGCTGTGGGAACGAGGTGTGTGCGCACGCGCGGCTGATGATTGCCTGGGTTACTCCTGTAAGCGGAAGTTCGGTGGGCTCTTGGGATGGTTTCTCCTTCCCAGTGTTCCTGCTTTGCGTCCTCACCGCTGCTCTGTTACTAACGGGTTAACTGAGTCTAAGCCTCTCACGAAGCGGGAACTCAAGTTGGCAGACTGCCATAGCCCTGCCAAGTCAGAATAGGGCTTCCGCAGCAGTATGTTTGAGCCAGTAGGAATCGCTTGGAAAACGGGGATAAACCTAAAGGATGGGTAGGATTTAAGTGGTAAGACGGGATAGAGAGGATATAGCTGTTACGACATAGGTGTGGAAGCAAGAAGAAAACTGTACTGAGAAAAAGAGCGACGTTTGGCTGAGAAAGAATCTGTTTAAAGGATGACGAGAAAGATGCGTGGAAAAGTAGGTTGTGGGCTAAGGTGGTAACTTTTTTTTTGAGACGCTGTCTTGCTCTGTCACCCAGGCTGGATGGAGTGCAGTGGCGCGATCTCGGCTCACTGTAACTTCTGCCTCCCAGATTCAAGTGATTTTCGTGCCTCAACATGTAGCTGGGATTACACCACGCCTGGCTAATTTTTTGTATTTTTAGTAGAGACGGAGTTTCACCATATTGGTCAGGCTGGTCTCGAACACCTGACCTCAGGTGATAAGGTGGTAAAATTTTGAAGGAAGGCGAAGCTATTTGGATATGCCAGTAGATGCTGGAGTTTGGGGATTTGTCATGTCCACAGTGGTGTTTGTTGGTGTAAAATCTGACCACCTCTGTTCTGATTTCCTTGTATTACAATGGAGGTGTTGAACTGAAAATTTTCAAAGGTGAATTTTGTTCTACAATTCTGTGTCTGTGACTAGTTAGAATATAGTTGGAGGAAAGCTTTGAGGACTTCAAATTGGGATCTTGTGGAGCTGGCAGATGCTCCCCCTGCCCCTTGGTTTGGGAGGATGCATTGATATTTGTGCTTTATTTAGATTTCAGATGTAAGACAACATAGTGAGAGAGGTAGTACTGCTCTTGACAAAGATATGAATAGGACAATACATTTTGAAACTGTTGGCAGTTATTCTCAGGAAACTCTAAGCCAGTGGAGGTTACAACACGAGGCTGAGAAAAAGTTAAGATTACAAAAAACGTGATTAAGCAGTTGCTATTAAAATGTCACAAACCTTATCTCATTTATTTTCCATCTCTGTGCAGTGGATCATTCTCAGTTTTAGAGGTACAAAAAGGGAAAGCTGAAAAAGGAATTCTAAATTAAGCAAGGGTTTTGTCTTGAGCCAGTTTCTGCAGTAAAGAAACTAACCAAAGCATGTAAGTTCAAAATTTAATAATATCTTTTATAAAGTACTGATTTTGGTCGAATGTATTAAGAATAGGAGTCATGGCCGGGAGTCATGATGGCTCACGCCTGTAATCCCAGCACTTTGGGAGGCCGAGGCGGGCAGATCATGAGGTCAAGAGATCGAGACCATCCTGGCCAACATGGTGAAAAACCATCTCTACTAAAAATACAAAAATTAGCTGAGTTTGGTGGCGCTCACCTGTAGTCCCAGCTACTCCAGAGGCTGAGGGGGGAGAATCACTTGAACCCGGGAGGTGGAGGTTGTAGTGAGTCAAGATCATGCCACTGTACCCTAGCCTGAGTGACAGAGTAAAACCCCATCTCAAAAAAATAAATAAATAAATAAAAATGAAAATTAGCCATTCCTGGTAGCCCACACCTGTAATCCCAGCTACTTGGGGGTGCTGAGTTGGGAGGATCGCTTGAGCCCCCAGCATTCAATGCTGCGGTGAGCTGTGATCATGACACTGCACTCTAGCCTGGGAGACAAAGCAAGATCCCTTCTCTGCAAATTAAAAAAAAAAAAGAAAGAAAAAAGACTAGGAGTCATCCACCATGGGCACTGAGTCTGATAACCACATACTTTCCTCAGCATAAATCTCCCAGTAGAGTTGCTTTTAGGAAATAGAAGTCATCCCAGCACAGTGGCTCATGCCTGTAATCCCAGCACTTTGGGAGGCCAGGGTGGGAGAATTGCTTGAGCCCTGGAGTTGGAGACCATCCTGGGCAACATAGTGAGACCCTGTCTTTATATACAATTTTTTTTTTTTTTTTTGAACTAGAGCCTCACTCTGTTGCCCAGGCTGGAGTGCGGTGGTGCAATCTCGGCTCACTGCAACTTCCACCTCCCAGGTTCAAGCGATTCTCCAGCCTCAGCCCCCCAGCAGTTGGGACTACAGGCGCCTGCCATCATATCCAGCTAATTTATTTTCAGTAGAGATGGGGTTTTGCCATGTTGGCCAGGCTGGTCTCAAACTCCTGACCTCAGGTGGTCCACCCACCTCGGCCTCCCAAAGTGCTGAGGTTACAGGCATGAGCCACTGCGCCCAGCCTCTATATATAGAATTTTTAAAAGTAGCTGGGCATGGTGGCACACACGTGTGGTCCCAACTACTTGGGAGGCTGAGTTGGGAGGGTGGATTGAGCCCAGATGGAAGAGGCTGCAGTGAATCATGATCACACCACTGCACTCTAGCCCCAGCAGTGGAGTGAGACCCCGTCTCAAAAAAAAACAAAGAAAAAAAATAGAAGTCAAGAATGGAGGCCCAGATGACTGTTCAGAGTTTCTTTGGTCTGTAGTTGTTATTGTATTGTTTCACAGCCTTTCTCATAAAAAGAAAAAAAAAAACAGGTTTCAAGTGACCTAATAGGTATTGTGTCTCTGGTCTCTTTCAGTGTGTTGTCTTCTGGCCTCAGAGTATCCCTTATCAGAGCCTTGGGCCCCTGGGCTCTTTCACTCAGTACTTGGTGGACCACCATCACACCCTCCTGCGCAATGGGTAAGGAGAGCTGCACAAATGGGCTGTGGACACTGCAGCTGTGGTCTCACAGGAGACCTGGAAGACCTGTAGCTGCCTTTTGGTATCTAAGAGTAGTATTAGTTCACATTAAGGTGCTTTTCTTTTTGAGATTGCTGTGTTAGATTTCATCAGCAGATAACTATCACCTTAAAAAAAGACGAACTTTTTTTTGGTTTCAGGTATTGGCTTGCCTGGCTGATTCATGTGGGAGAGTCCTTGTATGCCATAGTATTGTGCAAGTAAGTCTTTGAAGTAACTCCTTGTCGTCTTTCTCTTAGTATCTAATATAAACTGAGAGTAGCCACATTTAAATAATTCACACACTTGTAGGCTGAGAACATTCTCAGGGTAGAGCAGAATCCCCATTCCTGATACTGAGCCTGGTGCAGAGGGAGTACCCAGTAAATGTTTGATGAATGGATTCATTTTGTTTATGTTGGTTAATCAATGACTTCGTTATCTAATTCAGATGACTTTTGTTATTTTTTAACAAATTTTCTGGGTAGCCCCAGCTAGACCAAAAGACTAGGAGCCTGGCTTCTAGTTTACAAAAGAGCTAAGTGACTGACCTAGGCCAGTGACTGGCAATCCCCATTTTACAGTTGAACCACCTCAGGAGCTTTTTCAAAATACACATGTGTGGTTTCCAGACCCAGAGATTCTGATTGGGAAGTCTTGCCTTAGATGTAAGAATGTGTTCTTTTTAAAAGCTCCACAGATAATTCTAGGATTCAGTGCTAGTTAAAAGCCCCCAAACCAGCTGCTTAGCAGTTGCTAGTGTAGGTTAATACTGTATGAGAATACTAGAAAAAAATATTTTTATATTTGTACTTTATATAAGCATATATAGAAAGTATGGTAGTACACTGAAAAACATGGTTATGGTAATGCTAAATTGCTTTTCAATTAATTTCTGGTCAAGATATTAATTAATTAATTGAGTTAATTTCTGGTCAAGATATACTGTCACCTCTATTATTTTTCTATTTTAAAAGTAAAAAATAAGATACTCTATTACTGTGTTTCAATAAAAATAATCAATGTTAATTGGGCACTACTATGTCAGAGACTGCTAAGTATGTTAAGTAGAATTATCTTGCTCTGTTTTCTTGTTTATTAAACAAGCTAGACTTTTTTTTGAGATGGACTCTTGCTTTGTTGCCCAGGCTGGAGTACAGTGGCGCAATCTTGGCTCGCTGCAATCTGTGCCTCCCAGGTTCAAGCAGTTCTCCTGCCTCAGCCTCTCCAGTAGCAGGGATTACAGGAGCCCACCACCACACCCAGCTAATTTTTGTATTTTTAGTAGAGATGGGTTTTCACCATGTTGGCCGTGCTAGTCTCGAACTCCTGAGCTCTCAGGTGATCCACCTGCCTCGGCCTCCCAGAGTGCTGGGATTATAGGCATGAGCCAGTGTGCCCGGCCACAAGCTAGACTTTCTATGTAGAGGAGCAGAAAGTAACTTTATTATTTCTTTCTCACCACTCTCCAAGTAAATTTGCTTTGTGGATTGTTCCTCACCTTCCACCATATCTCTGGATGGAATTTCAAGTAGATCATAGGATTTCCAATCACCATCTGATGTTATCCATTCTAGCCCAGTCTATTTGTTAAAACTATAAACCTTCTAATTCAAAATGCCTGTTCCTATCTAGCTGGGGCTCAGGAGCTTGCGGTGGGGAAAAGGGTGGAGTTGATGCCTTCTCTTGCACTCCACCTTCTCCTCTATTCACTAGCAGTTGCTGCTTGTGGTCCCTTGGGATGGTGGGAATAGTTACGGAGAATAGGCTCAGCTTTAAATAGCTGCTGCTCGCCTGGTGCAGTGGCTCACACCTGTAATCCCAGCACTTTAGGAGGCCAAGGTGGGCGGATCACTTGAGGCCAGGAGTTTGAGACCATCCTGGTCAACATGACAAAGCCCCATCTCTACTAAGAATACAAAAAATTAGCTAGGCATGGTGGTGTGTGCCTGCAGTCCCAGCTGCTCAGGAGGGTGAGGCACGAGAATCGCTTGAACCTGGGAGGCAGAGGCTGCAGTGAGCCAAGATTGCACCACTGCACTCCAGCCTGGGTGACAGAGCAAGACCCTGTCTCAAAAATTAAAATTAAAAAAACAATAAACAGCTGCTGCCTTGGGATCAGGCAGCTGGGTGCTGTGTATGTTGCGTTTCCAGTACTGGCCCTTTCTCTCTAGAGAGGATGTGGTAGATTTTTGAGACACTGCTCATCACTAGGGATCTCCCTTCTGCAGTTTCCTTGATGGTTCGTTCAGATACCTCCTCCAGCATGCCACTTGAAGTTCCACCCTCAGAGTCTGTATTCTGGGGAGAATTACCCTTTTATTGAGATCACTTTCTTCCTTCAGGTGGGCCTGTGGTACAGGGTCCTTTTAAACCTACTCACGTCCAGTGCCTTCTACAGGATCTGTATGGCTCACAGTAAACAACTTCCTTATCCCTCCAGTGGGATCATCTGCAATTGCATCATTTCACAGTGTGGCCGTGCTTCCTTGCTCTCCCAGCAAGGTGGCCAAAGCACTGTTTACTCTTTGGAATCAGATATTAAACCCTTCCCCAGATTCCAGGGGACTCATGTCAGGCTCTACAAATGGTTCTGTTGAAGCCATTCTCTGGGCTTGTGGGAAATGCCGTAGAACACTAGGACCTCTTTCCAATGGCCTCTGCAGTATCGCAGTGGAATCTCGGATTGGAAGTGTCTGGTCCAGCCCTGCAACTTGGAATGTACGAGTGCCTGACACCTATTTTGTTGTTGGCATTTCGAATATCTGATGAAAACCAAAATACTCAAATTTATATATGGTTTTTTTGAAGGGCAGAAGGAGAACAGGCATAGAGCTTAGGTCACCATTATTATGTTCTTGAAATCATTTCTTTATGGTCTAACATGTTAGAATTTATCATTAGTCACTATAAATCAGAATAAATCCTCTTTTTGAATTATGAGATGATGAATCTCAGCACTCTGGAAGGCTGAAGCAAGCGGTCACGTGAGGTCAGGAGTTTGAGACCAGCCTGGCCAACATGGTGAAACCCCGTCTCTACTAAAACTACAAAAATAAAAGTTAGCTGGGCATAGTGGCTCACACCTGTGATCCCAGCTACTTGGGAGGCTGAGGCAGGAGAATTGCTTGAACCCAGGAGGCAGAGGTAGTGGTGAGCCGCAATCGTGCCACTGCACTCCAGCCTGGGCAACAGAGCAAGATTCTGTCTCAAAAAGGAAAAAAAAAATTATGAGACGAATGAAAAGAAAAAATAAATTTAGGTGAATGAAGACATATATACATTTCCAGCCTACCAAATAACTACTTGTAACATTTGGGTGAAATTTTTTATTTTTCATGCATATGTTAATTTTTTAATTCAGTTAGCATCATGCACAAAACAATATTCTGGACTCTAAATAAAATACAGAAACAACCTTGGAGGAAAAAATCAGGTAGCAGGAAATTAACATTTAGCAAACACCTCCTCTGTATTAGGCCCTAAATAAGAATTTCAATGCACAGTCAAGCTTTTAAATCCCATGTTTTAAAAATACAGTAAGTACGTTTTTTGGTGAATTCCTTTTCACTAGAGATAAGATTGGACTACATGTTTAACTTTATAAGCACCATAATTATAATATTATATAATTTCCCATGTTTTTAAAATCCCTTGGTAAAGAATTTAAAAATTTTCAAGACTCCTGTAATTATATATCCCATAATTATTTAATGAACGTTCTAACAATGCACATTTAGTCTTTAACCATTTTATATATTTCTTATTTTCTTCCTTAGGCTAAATCCATGGATGTAGAATTACTGAGTGAAAGAACAGTTATAAAGCTCTTGATAGTGACTGCAAAATTGCTTTTCAGTAGGGTTTTTTGCATTTTACATTTTCACTACCATTCTATGAAAGTACCGTTTTTGGCCAGACACAGTGGTTCAGGCGTATAATCCCAGCACTTTGGGAGGCTGAGGCAGGCGGATCACCTGAGGTCAAGAGTTTGAGACAAGCCTGGCCAACATGGTGAAACCCCATCTCTACTAAAAATACAAAAATTAGCTGGGTGTGGTGGTGCATGCCTGTAATCCCAGCTACTTGGGAAGTTGAGGCAGAGAATCAGGTGGAGGTTGCAGTGAGCCTCGCACCACTGCACTCCAGCCTGGGCGATAAAGCAAGATTCTGTCTTAAAAAAAAAAGACAGAAAAAATTCTGCCTTAGGAAAAAATGTACTCACAAAGGTATTTTTACATCTGCCTGGGTCTTGGTGGAATCATGAAGGGAAATGTGAATTAAGAAAATTCTCTTAAAAGGCTTTTGTCTTTTAAATAGGCAAAATGAGCTAAGAATACAGATAAAGGTTTTTGAATGAGAACAAGTTATGGTGACCCCAGGAAACTCCTTCTCTGGGTTACCTAGCCACCAATTGTGACTCCTCTGAAGAAGGATGCTGTTCAGTGAGCCTGCTCTTCCAAGATGGCAACTCAGCTTCATCTTTCTTTTCTAAGTATCTTACACATTTACAAGATCATATAAATTATTTTCCGGAACAAAATATTTTTGTTGTTTTGCCCATTTCAAAACAAACATGTTTGTTTTTATTTTTTATTTTTTTCAGATGGAGTCTTGTTCTGTCGCCTAGGCTGGAGAGCAGTAGTGCGATCTCGGCTCACTGCAACCTCTGCCTCCTGGGTTCAAGTGATTCTCGTGCCTCACCCTCCTGAGCAGCTGGGACTACAGGCACATGCTACCCCGCCTGGCTAATTTTTTATATTTTTCAGTGAGATGGGGTTTCACTGTGTTAGCCAGGATGGTCTCGATCTCCTGGCCTCGTGATCCACTTGCCTCGGCCTCCCAAAGTGCTGGGATTATAGGCGTGAGCCACCGTGCCCGGCCACAAGTTTGTTTTTAAAAGTTAATAATTTTGTGGTAAAAACTCAGGTTAGGCCAGGCACGGTGGCTCACGCCTGTAATCCAAGCACTTTGGAGGCCAAGGCGGGCGGATCACCTGAGGTTGGGAGTTCAAGACCAGCCTGACCAACATGGTGAAACCCCGTCTTTAAAAAAAAAAAATTAAAAAAAAAAAACTCAGCTTATAAAATTGAAAGTTCCAGGGCATGGTTGACTCATGCCTGTAATCCAGTTGTATTTATACATATAGATATAATATCTTCTATAATTGATTTTCATTGTCATTTTGCCTATTTAAAATTTTATTTTATTTTTTAAAAGATGGGTCTCACTATGTTGTCCAGGCTAGCCTTGAGCACTGTGCTCAAGCGATCCTCCTGCCTCAGCATCCCAAGTAGCTAGGACTACAGATGTACCACTGCAATGGGCTAACATACGCCTATTTTTTCCCTTAATGTCAGGAAAGCATCAAATATTTCTATTATTGAGTCTTCTAAATGATGAAATGGTCTGTCTTCATCTATTTAGATCTTTAATATATCTATAATTTTAAGAGGTTATACACATTGTTGTTAGATTAATTTCCAGCTACTTCTACTTTGAGATGATATTATGAATGACTTTTTTTTAAAAAGATGGGGTCTCACTATGTTGCCTAGGCTGGTGTTGAACTCCTGGGCTCAAGCTATCTGGCTGCATCAGTCTCCCAAAGTGCTGGAATTACAGGCCTGAGCCATCGCATCTGGCCGACTTTTGTTTATTTATTTTTGAGACAGAGTTACACTCTTGTTGCCTAGGCTGGAGTGCAATGGGGTAATCTCGGCTCACCACAGCCTCCAACTCCCAGGTCCAAGCGAATCTCCTGCCTCAGCCTCCTGAGTAGCTCAGATTACAGGCACGTGCCACCACGCCTGGCTAATTTCGTACTTTTGGTAGAGATGGGGTTTCTCCATGTTGGTCAGGCTGGTCTTAAACTCCTGACCTCAGGTGATCTGCCTACCTTAGCCTCCCAAAGTGCTGGGATTACAGGCATGAGCCATAGTGCCCTGCTGGTTTGTTTTGTTTTGTTTTGAGATGGAGTCCTGCTCTGTCACCCAGGCTAGGGCACAGTGGCAGGATCTCAGCTCACTGTAACCTCCACCTCCTGGGTTTAAGTGATTCTCCTGCCTCAACCTCCTAAGTAGCTGGGATTATAGGGGTGTGTCACCATGCCCAGCTAATTTTTTTGTATTTTTAGTAGAGACAGGGTTTCACCATGTTAGTCAGGCTGGTCTCAAACTTCTGACCTTGTGAACCACCTGCCTTGGCCTCCCAAAGTGCTGGGATTACAGGCATACCTGGCTTTTTTTTTTTTTTCATGGAGTCTAGCTCTGTCACCTAGGCTGGAGTTCAGTGGCATGATCTCGGCTCACCTTTTTTCATTTTCTAGTTGTTTGATGGTAGTTTGTATGAATATAGTCAATTTTTTTTATGTTCACCTTATACCCAGCAACCTTGCTAAGTAAATTTATTAATTCTAATAGTTTGTAGATTATTTTCAGTTTTTCAGATATAAAACTGTCCAGAAATACAGTTTTATTTCTTTCTTTCAATTCTGTATACCTTTTATTTATGTTTCTTCCCTTATTCTACTGGTTTGAACTTCTAGCAGTGCTGACTAGAAGTGTGCCTTGTTCTTGACCTCAAAGGAGAGTTTTCAACACTTTGCATTGTGTTTATTCCAGAGTTTTATAGATCTCTTCTATCAAAATTAGGAAGTTCCATTGTATTTCTAACTTTGCTGAGAAACTTAATGAAAAGTGGATGTTGGAGCTGAGTACGGTAGCTCATGGCTATAATCCCAGTGCTTTGGGAGGCTGAGGTGGGCGGATCACAAAGTCAGGAGTTCGAGACCAGCCTGGCTAACATGACGAAACCCCATCTCTACTAAAAATACAAAAAAATAAAATTAGCTGGTGCATGCCTGTTATCCCAGCTACTCAGGAGGCTGAGGCAGGAGAATCACTTAAACCTGAGAGGCAGAGGTTGCAGTGAGCCGAGACTGTGCCACGGCTCTCCAGTCTGGGCAACAGAGCAAGACTTCATTTTAAAAAAAGAAAAAAAAAAAAGGTGTTGGGTGTGGATGTAGGTGACTCACACCTGTAATCCTAGCACTGTGGGAGGCTGAGGTAGGAGAATCGGTTAAAGCCAGGAGTTCAAGACCAGCCTGGGCAACAAAGCAAGACACTGTCTCTGCAAAGAAGAGGAAGAAACATAAACCTAGCCAGGCATGGTGTCACATGCCTGTGATGATCCCAGTGAGCAGGGAGGATAGCTTTAGCCCAGAAGCGTGAGGCTGCAGTGAGCTATGATTATACCAGGCACTCCACTGTAGGTGACAGAGTGAGACCCCATCTCTAGGGGGCAGGGGTGGAAAAAGACCAGATTTTGGAATTTATCAAATGCCACTTCTGCATTTATTAAGATATTCATATGATCTATCTCCTTTAATCTGTTACTATATAAAATTACATTGTTTTTACATATATTGTCAGTTTTTACTTCAAAAAGAAACAGAGAAGTTTCTTTGACATTTGTTTTTAAAAAAAGTCATCCAAATGAGACTTAGTTATATACAGATGGTATTGTAGCAAGCCATTCGCTTCACCAGGTCTTTTTTTTTTTTTTTTGCACTTTGTTTTAGGCAGTTTAATTTGAATGATGATACAGGCAGGTGTTTATCATGACTGTGTGCCAGGCTCCTTCTGAGCACTTTGTGTATATTATCCCATCAGTCATCTCAACATTCAGTGAGATAGCTACTGCTGTTCCCCTTTTTCAGATGAGGAAACTGATTCGGAGCAATACGGAGTGATTTTCCCAGGTCACAGCTGGTAGGTCACGCTAAGGTTTCTATCTGGTCTATCTTCAGAATATTTGCTCTGAAGCCATACCAATGCTTTTTACTTCATCCACTCATCAGAATCACATGAGAAACAGTATACTGTGCCTCAGACAGTAGCCAGACTGGTTCTCAGGGAAGACTGTATCCTCCAAAATACATTTATTAGAAAACAAGAAAGATGCACCATCCAAGATAAGCCAGAGAAAAGCAGCAAAATAAACCCAAGGAAAGTAGTGGAAGGTATAATTTTTAAAAAATACATAGAAGACAATAACTCCCATGAAGCTGTAAGATTAACATTCTGGTGTTAAAACTTTTTTTTCTTTTCTTTTTTTTTTTAGGCACAAAGGCATCACAAGTGGTCAGGCTCGGCTACTCTGGTTCCTACAGACTTTCCTCTTTGGGATAGCATCTCTCAGCATCTTGATTGCTTACAAACCGAAGCGCCAAAAGCAAACTTGAAGATGTCCAAAAGCTTGCTCTACACTTTTACATTCACGTTCACCTTTTGTGTGCATGTGGGTAAGGGAGGTACAGTGTTTACTCAGTGATCTTTCTACTTTCTAGAATCTGTCTGTCCTTCAAAGCTATTTCAGACCTTCTCATTAGTCATTTTTCTCTTATATGCTCTGGTTGAGCTTGAATAGACCAATTGTTACTTCAAAAAGAAACAGAGAAAGGTTTTAGCTTTTCAGTTCTATCTGGCAGAGGACTTCAGCTACCATTTTATGGCCTTTGGTTGTGTTGGGGCCCTTGTGTGCTCTAGGCTAAGCCACATACTTATTTGACTTTTTGGTTTGTATACCCTTGCTCCCATCTTCTGATGAAAATACCTTACCCTCACTACCACCATCTTTCCTCTCGTTTCCCAAAGCTCTTTCCACCTTGCTGCACTAAGATAAAGTGACACTTTCACCATTCATCAGTTCCACACACATTTATTAAGTACCTGTGAGGCAGGATCTTATCCTTTCAGAGTTCCATTTCTCACCCTACAGAGAAAGATAAGGAAGATGAGCAAGTGCCTGGAATGGGGCAGGCTGAGCGGCCACATAGAGGCACACTGAGAACCCGGAGGAAAGACTGCAGAGTGCCTTCGATGCTGCAGCCGGAAGTGATCCTTCCCTCTACCTGACCCCTGGGACACTGCTCTGTAGTGTGTGGGGTCTGATGGCGCTGCTAGATTGCTCCTTCAGCTCAGGGCCACAGCTTAAACAGCTTTACCTTTCCCCTCAGCACCTCCCACTACCTTGCACACAGGTGCTCTATCCATGTTTATTGAACAAAGGACGGAAACTGATTTCACGTTCACTTGTTCATTATCATTCCAATTTTTTTTGTGAAAATGGCACAACCCATTTGGGGTACCCTCATCTCAAAAGAAAAGCACAAGACTACCTTTGACTGGTACCACCTTTTTTGTGGGTTCCTTGGTGAGAAAACCATTTTTCACACTTTTCTATTCTCCAAAAGTGTCTCTTTCTAGCTCTGAATTATTCAAAACACACAAGGCTTCCTGTTTAGAGAGTCTAGCCCGTGGATTATCTGGCTAGTTTCTGCCTCTCCTGTTCACTTGGTTATACTTTATTATTGCTAACAGGTTGGGGAAGCAGAATGACTGTGTCACCACTAGGAGCCATTAAGTCTTGTTCCCTGGAGGACTGCCTGCTTGTTCTCTGGGGACTAGTCCTCATTTCCCATCTGTGATACAGTGGGGCAAGTTATTTGTATTAAGCAAACATTCAGGAGAAACAACCCCCTCCCCAAAACAGAGCCCCTGAGTAAAGCACAACCCTGAAATATTATGAACTATGAATTGTCTCCAGTGGAGATAAATTTCTACAAATATATCTCAGTCTTTCCATGTATTTCTCTCGTGATTAAGAAGTTGCTTTTTGGTAAAGAAGACGATTTTTGACCATGAAGTTAGGCATCATGGAAATTCAAACCAGATTTCTTAATACCTGGTCTTCTCCAAAGAGAAATAATGACAGTAATAGTGGTGCGGGGAACAATATGGCAGATTATTGAATGAAATGGATTAACTTGAATAAAATGCTGTGAATTATCTCCAGCTGAATGGTTTTCTTGTATCTGTCAGTTTTAACATATTGATGCACATTTGATTCTTTTTCTCAAATAGACTAGGGAACTGTTAATACACTTCAGATATCAGTTTGTTTTTCACTGATAAAGGCCAAACACGGTGGTTGTTGGGTATATCCGTATTATAGTTGTAGAAATGTCCGTGGCCCCCTTACCTCCTCCAGACACGGTGAATCACTAGGGGTAGACTTGAGTGTCTCTTTTTCATTGTAGGATTGTCTCCTTTTTGTTTCTGTTTTTACTCAACGTTTGGTAAAGTCTGTGTGGTACATAAGAAGTGTTTTGGCCTTTTTTTAAATGCACAAAGTCCGGTATGCATCACTTAACAACGGGGATGCATTCTGAGAAATGCATTATTAGGTGAGTGCATCGTTGTGCAGATATCATAGGGTGTACTCACAAACCTAGGTGGTAGAGCCAACTACACACCTAGCCTGTATGGTACAGTCTGTTGCCCCTAGGCTACAAACCTGTACAGCGTGTAGAGTGTACTGAATGCTGAAGGTAACTGTAACACAATGGTAAGTATTTGTGTTTCTAGCTTTTCTTTAGGATGGCATTAAAAAGTTGCTAAACATGCAGGGCGCAGTGGCTCACGCCTGTAATCCCAGCACTTTGGGAGGCTAAAGAGGGTTGATTACCTGAGGTCAGGAGTTTGAGACCATCCTGGCCAACATGGTGAAAACCTCTCTCTACTAAAAATACAAAAGTTCGCCAGGCATGGTGGCACGTGCCTGTAATCCCGGCTACTCGGGAGGCTGAGGCAGAAGAATCGCTTGAACCTGGGAGGCAGCGGTTGTAGTGAGCCAAGATCATGCCACTTCACTCCAGCCTGGGCAACAGAACGAGACTCTGTCTCAAAAAACAAAACAAAAATAGCTAAATGTAGAAAAGGTACAGTAAAAATGTGGTATTGTAATCATATGGAACCACGGTCATATGTGCTGTCTATCATTGATCAAAATGTCAATAGACAGGCATGCCTATATAAAATCCTATCATTTTATTTGGGTTATTATCATGGCTTAGATGCAAAGGGGGATGTAGTGAGCACATGGTACAGATCATTCCTTTCACAGACCCATAAACATCTCAGTGAGGTGAAGTAACTTGCCCACATCGCACCGAGAGGCATGATTCTGGGCTTCATGTTACCCACCTCCCGCATTACCTAGGAGTTTAGTAGTAAGTCTGTGAAGCAAAACAAATTAAAAATGGAGACATCTTGGCTTTGTGTGGTAGTCATGGTGGTGATATGGGAGAAACAGCTTTATATTGAGTTTGGATGAGAAAAAGTCAGAGGCATCTTGGTGGAAGCAACCGTGGAAAAAAAGCAGACTAAACTGTTTTCTTACCCGTCCCTTAGATTTCCAAAGCATGTATAGTTTGGAAAAATATAAAACAAAGGACAAAAAAATAAAAACTAATGACCTCAGAACTTAATAGCAGGCCCAATTTATAAACTAACAGTGTTTCCTACATTCAACATGTTTATGATTCCATGCAGTGTAAGCATGGTTTATAAGCCACGGTGTTAACATAAGCCTGGGCTAGGTTTAAGAGGTTATATTCCAGATATGTAAAGAGGCTTTTTAGTAAAACAAACAACTTGCCATCTCAGAGAGCCCTTATATCTTCACACTGAGGGTCTCAGAACACAAAAGAGAAGTCAGAGAACCTGCAGTTGCAGTCAGAGAACACAGTGCAGTCACACTTTTATCTGCTAGGGCCCTTTCTGGAGTCTCATTAATTAAAGCTCTTAGTTTAGCGACCTAGGTTGTGCATATTTTTCCTTTCCTTTCTTGTCAGCACAGTGAAAAAAAATGCTAGTAGGGTAGCTGAGTAATACACTTGTAAGACCATGGAAACATTCTCTCTGACAGGCTCCTTGTCCACAACAAATTGTGAATTATGTTTCCATTTTCATTCACCTTGGACAATAAGTCTTTCATGTTCTCATTTCTCCTGAGGAGATTTGTGCCCTGATTCCACAGTAAACATTTGAAAATCCTACTCAAAATACTGTATTTGCAATTTCTGTGAAACATTTTAAGATGGCTTCTAAGCTTTTATAAATGATTAAGTACACCAATTGCTTCATTTCTATTTGTAGTAAGTCATCATGTTGGATTAAGGGAAATACTTTTAGTATACAACGAATACTGTTCAGTTACGTTGGTGTTGTGGGAAATGAAAAAGTAATTTTTAAAAGTAAGAAAGAAAAATGCTTGTCGGGGAAATAATCATGAAAGAAGTTTTACTTACTTTTTCCTTGTATTAATACATTGCATAGGATGAATCGCTACTAAAATTGATGAAATCTTAATATCGTTATAAATGAGAGGAATGGCATTTATAATATAAGGTAGAGTTCCCTAAATCTCAAGCACATAGGGGCCACCTCCACAACAACTTTAATCATGTCTACACTACATCTGAATGTATTATTTACTAAAGCAATTCACTTTTTTTTTTTTTTTTGATATTCAGTTTTGCTCTATCGGCTAGGCTAGGCTGGAGTGCAATGGCGCAATCTCAGCTCACTGCAATCTCGGCTCACTGCAATCTCCACCTCCTGGGTTCAAATAATTCTCCTGCCTCAGCCTCCCAAGTAACTGGGATTACAGGCACATGCCACCACACCTGGCTAATTTTTGTATTATTAGTAGAGACGGGTTTTCACCATGTTGGCCAGGCTGGTCTCAAACTCCTGACCTCAAATGATCTGCCGGCCTCAGCCTCCCAAAGTGCTGGGATTACAGGCGTGAGCCACCGCACCCAGCCAGGACTTCACCTAAAAAAAAAAATTTCTAAACAAGAATAACTGTGAAATCCCAGGCTTGGTTTGTTCATTACATTTTTTCTAATACATATGAGAAGAAAGGATAATTATTACCTAAAATTACCATGCATCCTAGTGATACATTTGACACACTTAAAAAGCAGAAAGTATTACCCTATTAGTTGAGATGAAGTACGAGGTTTAACCTGGCTCTAGCCGCAGGATTTTAGACAAGTTTGTCACCTTTCTGGACCTCAGTTTCATTATTAAAATAATTGAAATACCACCAAAAACCTGTTAGAACTAATAAATTCAGTAAAGTTGCAAGAAACAAAGTCAAAATATAAAAATCAGTAGCATGTTCATACACTAACAACAACCTACCCACAAAAAAATAAAGAAAGCAATCCCATTTACAGTAGTTAAAAAGAAGTTAAATACCTAGGAGTACATTTAACCAAGGAAATGAAAGATCTCTACACTGAAAACTATGAAACATTGATGAAAGGAACTGAAGATACAAATAAATGGAAAGACATGTCACGTTCATATATTGAAAGATTTAATATTGTTTATCCATACCACCCGATGCAATCTACAGATTCAATGCCATCCTCATCATAATTCCAATAATACTGTTTCTCAGAAATTAAAAAAAGGATCCTAAAATTTGTATAGCATTTTGGGAGGCCAAGATCACTTGAGGTCAGGAGTTTGAGGAGTTTGTATTTTTAGTAGAGACGAGGTTTCACCGTATTGGCCAGGCTGGTCTCAAACTCCTGACCTTGTGATCCACCTGCCTCGGCTTCCCAAAGTGCTGGGATTACAGGCAAGAGCCACTGTGCCCGGCTGGCATTAGGTCTTTTGAAAGTAAAAAGAACTCAATACTCTTTACATGTTTATTTTGTTCCAGACACTGATATCAAATATCCAAAAGCCACAACTGCTCTTCGAGGTAACCATTATCCCCGTTTTATAGTTGAAGATCCTAAAAAATACTATTAAAATGATACTGGCTGGGTGCCAAGGCTCACGCCTGTAATCCCAGCACTTCAGGAAGCTGAGGCAGGACGATTGCTTGAGCCCAGGAGTTCAGGAACAGCCTGGGGCAACATGGCCAGACCCAGTCTCTACAAAAAAATTAGCCAGGCGTGGTGTTACTTGCCTTTGGTCCTTGCTACTGGGGAGGCTGAAGTGGGAGGATCACTTGAGCCCAAGGAGGTTGAGGCTGCAGTGAGCCATGATCATGCCACTGCTTTCCAGACTGGGCCACAGAGTGAGATCCTGTCTCAAAAAGGAAAAGAAAAGAAAAAGAAAAGAGAAAAGAAAAAAAGGAAAGGAAAGAGAAAAGAAAAGAAAGGAAGGGAACAGCAAAGAGAAAAGACAATAACACCCCACCTCATTCATTCATTCTAAATAAAGACATAAGTAAGAAACTATATGGCAGAGAATTTCTGCCAAGATCCTCAAAATCAACCCTAAACAAATAGTGGAAGGGCAAGAGAGAGACACATGTTCCCAGGAGTAGGTCTTAAAAGAAAGAAAAAATGAAAACAGAGACACATGGATTCCTAACAGCAGGGAAATTAGGGAATTCCTCACTACCCCCCTCCAAGACTGAAGACTACTGAAATTGGTGTGGGGGTGGGGAGGGCTAACAGCTGTAGCCTGGGCATCATGGAGAATTGGTTGGGCAGCATTTACATTCTGCTCTTGTTCTCTCAAGTTTCCTTGAGAGAGGCAGTCATCAGCCTGACTCCTTCAGCACAACAGTTCACAGTGCCTGGAGCAGTGCCCACCGATATCCGCAACACAAACTCTGTGGGGGCATGGGAGAGAGTTCAGAAAAATAGACACAGACAGCCCTCAGGTAGTTCCTCTATCGTGCTTTCAATCAAATCAGCAGGATTGTGGATTATCTTATTTCCTCCTAAGAGTTTAAAAGTGAAAACTCCAGCCAAAGGAGGGACTAGTGGATTGGCCTCAAACAGGGATTCGCTAAGGGGTCTGTGGTCCCTGGATTCTCAATCCTAACATCACCAGGACCAACATAGATGAGGCTGGCCTTGGCCCCTTCCAGTACATATGATCAGACATTTCCCCAAGGGAAAATGAGCCCACAGCCAAATAACTGGACAGCTGAGGAGGACAAGTCTACACAAGCAACCTGTATCATCTGATCACATGTGTTGAAACAGAAGGATGCAAAATCTAAAAATGCTCCTTAAGTGGGAGATGAGAGAAAATGTTAGCAACATGCAGCAAGAACAAGACATCATTAAAAAAAAAAAAGTGAAAATATTAGGTAGGAAACATAAAATAGTTAAATAATTTGATAAATGGAAATAGCACAAATAGAATGGATATAGTTGAAGAAAGAATATGTGAGCACACAATTGTGGCAGTCTCACAGTAAGACTACAACATATGAAATAGAAAAGCCTGAAATGTGGATGATAAGCATGAAAAGGCAAGTGACTGAGCAATAGTTCCAGCTGGAGTAAGGAGTAAAAATAGAATGGAGGAAATATTTCAACAAATAACAGTGATACATTTCCAAAAAATGACTTTATTTGAAAGGACTTAGAGCTAACGAGAGATAAGGAAAAGTCAATTCCTAGGCACAACTATAAAATTTAAAAATAATAAGTGTAGAAAGTAAAAAGTTCCACTTCAAAGTTTCCCTTCTTATTAAACAATAATAATAATAAATGTTAGAAATAATAGTTTGTTCTAAAGACTTTCTTCAAAGTCTTATTGCTTTTTTTGCTAATAACTTTTTGTTAAGCTCTATCCTATGTAACTGTTAGATGTGCTCACAAGTACATAGTACATTCTATGTCCTTGTACTTTAACCAAGATATCTGTGCTAGACGTGCTCACAGGCATGTCCCAGCTCACAGCCTATGTCCCTTCCTTATTTAGACTTCCTCTTTTCCTATGTTCTCCATTGCCTTTACCTATTTTGACAAGTTTTAAGTTGTTAGCCAATCAAGGTTTAGTTTAGATTGTGAAGTCTGGCTCCAACCAACAAAGATCAGACACAGCAGTAAAGACCCAATTGTAAAAAATAAATGTGCCTGCCTTTCCTTTGTTCATTGTATTTCGTAGCAAGATAGCTAACAGGAGCACCCTTTCTGCAGAAAGTAAAATTGCCTTGCTGAGAGAACCATTTGTCTGAATGCTAATTTTTCCTTGCAGTACCTAGGAACAAGCATTCTGTCTCTAACAATAGTGAAAATAAAATAATAAATAAAAATAATAAGGAGACTGGGCACAATGGGTTATGCCTATAATCCCAACACTTTGGGAGGCCAAGGTGGGAGGATCGCTTGAGGCCAGGAGTTTGAGACAAGCCTGAACAACATTTTGAGACCCTATCTATCCCTACAAAAAAAAATTTTTTTTTAAACTAGCTAGTCATGGTGGCACTTGCCTGTAGTCCTAGCTACTTGGGAAGCTGAGGCAGAAGGATCACTTTAGCTCAGAAGGTCAAGGCTGCAAGGAGCTGTGATCACACACCACTGTACTCCAGCCTGGGCCACAGGGTGAGACCCTCTCTCAAAATAATAATAATAATGATAAGGAGCAAGTTCTAACAGTTTCCAGACAGAGAGAGCAAGTCACCTCCAAAGGAATGACAATGAGACATCAAATAGCTACATGAGATGCCAGGAGACAGTGTGGTATAATGGTGAACTAACTACAGAGTAGTTATTAAGTATTAGAAGACAGTAATTTTGAAGGTAGAATTTTATTTATTTATTTATTTTTGAGACTAGTCTTGCTCAGTCGCCCAGGCTGGAGTGCAATGGCACAATCTTGGCTCACTGCAACCTCCACCTCCTGGGTTCAAGTGATTCTCCTGCCTCAGACTCCTGAGAAGCTGGAATTACAGGCACCTGCCACCATGCCCAGCTAATTTTTATATTTTTAGTAGAGACAGGGTTTTACCATGTTGTCCAGGCTGGTCTCGAACTCCCAACCTCAAGTGATCCACCCACTTCAGCCTCCCAAAGTGTTGGGATTACAGGAGTGAGCCATTGTGCCTGGTCTTGAAGGTAGAATTTTATATTCAGCCAAATTATCATATGAATAGGAGAGAGTAATGGGAAAAATCACCTGCATTCAAGGGCTCAGAGCACTTGCCACATACAGACCCACATTAAAACACTTTCAGAAGATGACCTCAAAAAATTAAAGGTAAAAACCCAGGCAATGCTGCAGGAGGCATAGAAGAAGAAGAGAGGAGGGAGTTATCAAAGAAAAATAAGAAGAGAGATAATAATGTTTTCAAAACAACCCTGGTCTAAAACTACACTTGTTCTATACAACTTCCACGGTGGCACATGTATGTGTGTATGTGTGTGGCGGGGGTAGAATAAATTAATTGGGCATGAGAGTAACACTGAACTAGTTTTTTTTTAAATTATTATTATTATTATTATTATTTTGAGATGGAGTCTCACTCTATCGCCCAGGCTGGAGTGCAGTGGTGCCATCTCAGCTCACTGCAGCCTCCGCCTCCTGGGTTCCAGCTATTCTCCTGCTTCAGCGATTCTCCCGGGTAGCTGAGATTACAGGCACATGCCACCATCCCCAGCTAATTTTTGTATTTTTAGTAGAGATGGGATTGCACCAGGTTGGCCAGGCTGGTCTCGAACTCCTGACCTCAAGGTCAGCCTCCCAAAGTGCTGGGATTATAGGCATGAACAATCACGCCTGGCCTGTACTGGCTGCATTATTAAGGGAAATATAGATGCTAATAAATGTAAGAAAGCAATTGGAATAAATAAACATGAAATGGGGAATTCAATGCAACTATCATAAGAATAAAAATAGAATCTGTGTATTATTGTTTTTATTTAGAAAAATTATTTTTCCTTTACTTCTTGACAATACTCCAACAAGAGCTGAGTTGCCCACATTCCATGTTGCTCTCTTGGAGTGGGGAGAAATCTGTCTTCAAGACAGCATGACAGCCAGCTGGAATCAGCATGGTGTGTGAACAAGACAGGTAACAGTAGAAAAAGAAAGCCCAAGCTGGTCACTTAGTGAAGCTCATCTTGGATGGCTCCAAAAATCTCCTACGGTTGCCCGACTTAGCTAGAATTGCCTTAAATGACACAGGAAAAGAGATGGAATCATGTTTGAGCTCCACTTGTAATCAGAATGCTGGAAGGGACGGCAGAATCTCCTCCCCCAACTCCCGCCATGGAGGGAACTAGGGTATGTGAAGAAAGGCAACCACAATGTCACACAGCTAGCTAATTTGGTGGCAGACCTAGGCCCCTGACACCTCAATATTTCACCAAGCTGCCTGTCAGCGGTGTTGGATGAAACATCCAAAGTAATGCTCTCAACAGCATGCTTCAGTTTCCAAATATTTTACAGATCTTATCCAAGAATGATGTATTAAGAGTGAGAATAGTTTCTGTGAGTGTTAACTGCCTGAAACCCCCCACATCCTGTTCATGTTACTGGCACCCGCCTTTGATACCGTATCCATAGCAAAGTGCAAATATTGTAAACACTCTGCTGACCCAGGGGTTTTCTTGCCATTGGCTAAAGGTGCAGCATTAATATGTTGCACATGTACTCAGAATGGCAGTAGTTACAGCATTTATGAAGCTTTAACATCTGCACAGCCAGAGGGCTTGCGGGCTTGTGTTCTGGGTATCAGAGTATTTCCTAGGAAACTGAAAATGAATACATTATGAAATTTCAGTTTTCAATGTGTCACTAGTGTTGTTCTGGCATCCTATCATGCCTGCTGCAACACACACTTTGACTAGAGAGGGATGCCTTATGAAATTCCTTTATAGCCTTTGAATCTGCAGGAGTCCCACAGAATTGCTTCTGTATTAATAACAGGAAGATCAAACATGAATTAAAAACTCACTATATGTTGGGTGTTATGCTAAGAGCCTTGCTTGCATTCTTTCATTTAATTCTCACTTTAAACCCTAGGAAGTAGATACTGCTAACTCATTTTTCCCAGTTAGAAAACTGGGGCCAGCCAGGCCCAGTGGCTCACGCCTGTAATCCCAACACTTTGGGAGGCCGTGGCGAGAGGATCACCTGAGGTCAGGAGTTCAAGACTGTCTCCACTAAAAATACAAAAATTAGCCGAGTGTGGTGGTGTATGCCTGTAGCCCCAGCTACTCAGGAGGCTGAGGCAGGAAAATTGCTTGAATCTGGGAGTCGGAGGCTGCAGTGAGCCAAGATCGTGCCACTGTACTCCAGCTTGTGTGACAGAGTAAGACTCCATCTCAAAAAAAAAAAAAAAAAAAAAGAAAGAAAGAAAGAAAGAAAAGAAAACTGAGGCCAAATGAATTAAGTACCTTGTTTACAGTCAGAACTAGTGAGTGTGAAAAGAAAAACAAAAAAACTTAGTGAGTGGTAGCACCAGGAATCAACTCTAGATTTCAAGGCCTGCATTTGTACCATATGCTCACAGCCTAACTATTGTAAATTGCAGAGGTGACGGTAGCATAAAATCACACCCCAGTATTAATGTATTCACAGTGAAATAGGTTTTCCTGTTGCTATGGTTTGAATGCGTCCCCAAAAAGTTCATGTCTTGGGAACTTTGTTGAGAAGCAGGCCTTTGGAAGGTGATAGGGTCCCTCATGAATGGACTCATTCATTCATGGATTAATGGATGAATAAGGGAATGTGTTAGTTACCACAAGAGTGCGTCTGTTATAAAAGCCAATTTGTTTGCCCCCATTGAAGCACAGAAAAAAGAAAAAAAGAAAAGCCAGTTTGGCCATCTCTCCTGAGCCTCCTGGCCAGGTGATGCCCTGTACTTCCTTGGGACTCTATAGAGGTCTCACCAGCAAGAAGGCCCTCACTAGATGTAGCCCTTTGACCTTGGACTTCCCAGACTCCAGAACTGTAAAAAATACATTTCTTTTCTTTATAAAGTATCCAGTCTCTGGTATTCAATCATAGCAACAAAAAACAGACACTGGTGCAAGACATACTTAAAATGGACTCTACCATTTCATTCCTTAAGTGGAAATTATTACATTTCTGCCTCATGATTCTCCTGCTTTTTCACTAAAAGAAGTTGATTTAAGAGGAGGAGGAGGCTGGGTGTGGTGGCTCATGCCTGTAATCCCAGCACTTTGGGAGGCCAAAGCGAGTGGATTACCTGAGATCAGGAGTTCGAGACCAGCCTGGCCAACATGGTGAAACCCTGTCTCTACTAAAAGTACAAAAATTAGCCAGGCGTGGTGGTAAGTGCCTGTAATCCCGGCTACTCAGGAGGCTGAGGCAAGGAGAATCACTTGAACCCAGGAGGCAGAGGTTGCAGTGAGCCAAGATTGCACCACTACACTCCAGCCTGGGCGACAGAGCAAGACTTTGTCTCAATAAAATAAGAGGAGGAGGAGGAGGCAGCTCAAGGATACAGGGCTGGGTGGGGAGGGTGGACATGGCCACCAGGCATTAATCCAAGTTCATGTCAGTGGCCCTGAGGGCTTCTGGGGCAAGGTGTGGCCATCCCCCTTCCCTGAGCAGGTACGCATGCCACTCTCTCATGGTCACTACAGGGAAATAGCCCCAGAAAGATCAACTATAACTGCCCACAGGGGACTACTTCTAGTATCAAGTTACATAGAGACTAAGTGGAGCAGATGGGTAAATGGACACTGGCCTTCTGGGGCCATGAACCAGAGACCAGGCATCTTCAGGCAGGTGGAATTAGAGGGGGCTGGGTAACCCAAGAAGTGTACCCAGGTACAGGGCAGAGCTGAATCACCCCTATGATATTGCAGGGGTATGAGCAGGATTGTATTGCAGAATGTAGCAGGGTGGACTTGGCCTTCGCCATTTAGAAGTTCTAAACAAAGGGTCTTTTCCTGGGGTCCACAGGTGAGTCAGTAAACCTTTTTTTTTTTTAAATTTAGGACAGAGTCTTGCTCTGTCACCCAGGCTAGGGTGCAATGGCACCATCTCAGCCCATTGCAACCTCTGCTTCCCAGGTCCAAGAGATTCTCATGCTTCAGCCTCCAAGTGGCTGGGATTACAGGCATGCACCTCCATGCCCTGCTAACTTTTATATTTTCAGTAGAGATAGGTTTTAACCATGTTGCCCAGGCTGGTCTCAAACTCCTGACCTCAGATGATCTGTCTACTTTGGCCTCCCAAAGTGCTGGGATTACAGGTGTGAGCCACCGTACCCACCCTCATTTCACCTCTTGAACTTGGGTTTTCTTGTGAGGCAGTTACACTTGATTTATAAAGTTCCTTTCAGCTTTAAAATTCCATGAAATTCCAGAAGCACTACCTACTAGTGAAACAATTTACTGGGAGAAGTAGTGAGTCCCTGTCACTGGAAGCATTCAAGAAGAGTGAGCATAGTCACTTGTCGGAAACACTGTAGAGAGAATTTCTACAGTAGGTAGAAGGTTAGTATTTGATTTGAATAAAGAAGCCAATAATAAAATATAGGATTGAGTATGTAATATGTGCCCAGCAGTGTAACATTTAGACATGTCTCATTTGACCCTTTCAGTAACTGCAAAGGGAGTGGGTACTATCTCTGTCGTACAGAGGACACTCAGATCGGAGGCAGCACTAACCAGAGATTTCACAGCTAGAGAGAGAAGGAGATTGGAAATCAGATTGCTGTGGCCCCCACCAAGGCCTAATCACCACCCAATCCTGCCAGCAGCCAGGGGCTCTGGGGTGGATCTGGGTGCAAGGTGATGTGCCTGCCTCCTACCCGTCTCCCTCTGAGGCAAGGAATTGAGCTTGGAATGCAGACGGCAGGCTTGCCAACAAGGCTGCTTTCCCACGACCTGCAGCAGAAAGGGGCTGCCTTCCACTGTTTGGGGCCGCAAATGCTCTGAGCCCCTTTCACCGGCAGCCTTATTTTACAGAAGGCGAAACTAACACCCAGAAACGGCAAGCTACCTACCCAAGGTCACAGAACAAACAAGTGGCACAGCTGAGAAACATTTGCCTGGAGTCCTCCCTTCCAGGCCTGCCTGATTGTTGTTTTGTTTTTATCTAAATCACATTACTGCAGTGGCTTGCATATGAGGTTTTTTGTTCTGAACATGCATATTTTCTAATCAAGGCCTATTCATCAACTACAGCAAAGTGGTGATTCACAAGAGCCACAATTATTCAAAATGAAACTCTCTGCCTATTATATTCTAAACATTCTAATCTAACCTCACACCTGCACAACAAGAAATTTATCTCTTGTTGGTCCTGAATCCACACTTCGGCTTTTTTGAGTCAAGTTTCCTCACTAACATTGACCCCCAATTACATATTAGTCTTTGCCCCAGCTGTCACTAAGCCAGAATTCCCTCGGAAGTCCTCTCTGCTTATCTGGCCTGGTGGGAACTCGTGATCAAACAGGACTGAGAAGTCAACAATTGTTTCTTTCTTCTTTCTTTTTTCTCAAGCTCTGCTTTTAGGAGAAGCGATCATTTCAACACTGCATTACAAATGAATGTATAGCTCAGTCAGAAACAAGCAACCCCGGGGACTCTCCACCCCCATAAGCTACTTTTTTTTTTTTTTTTTTTTTTTTGAGATAGAGTCTCACTCTGTTGCCCAGGCTAAAGTGTAGTGTTGCCATCTTGGCTCACTGCAACCTCCGCCTCTCGGGTTCAAGAGATTCTCCTGCCTCAGCCTCCCAAGTAGCTGGGATTACAGGCGTCTGCCACCATGCCTGGGTAATTTTTGTGTTTTTAGTAGAGACAAGGTTTCACCATTTTGGCCAGGCTGGTCTCCAACTCCTGATCTCAAGTGATCCACCCACTTTGGCCTCCCAAAGTGTCGGGATTACAGGCATGAGCCACCGCACCCGTCCTGTTTTTGTTTTTTATGGGTGATACGTACTTTCAGATCACACATTGGTTTGGGGATCAACTTCTGAGTAAGATGCACACTCACGTTCTGGAGGATGACACAGTTAGGAACAGGCTTTAGAGCCCAGTGTGATCTCGGCAGATCTTTCATCTCTTCTCAATCATATTTGTAAAACTTAGGCAAAGACTGTGGTGACCTCACAAAGAATGTTCGCTGAAAGGAGAAATGAGTGGTTTCTGGGCCACTCCATTCTCACCCCGTCACTCACGTGTCTCACTTCATTCTTAAGTGCAGTTGGAGATTGTCATCAACATCATCGCCCCCTGCCGCCCCCCGCTGGCATCAAGGTCACCTGGGTGGGTCCTCCACACTAAGGGATTGTGCCCTTTGTCACTCAGCTGGGGCTCAAAACTCTGTTCTCCAGAAAAGTCATAACGGGACATTAATGGAAATACCAGCAAATCTTACTATATAGAAATAAAAGTTCTGTGTTAAAACTATTGTAAGCAAACTGAGAAAACAATCATGAAACCGGGAGAAATATGTGCAACTCATATCACAGGCAGAGGTGAACTTTCCTGATGCATAAAGAGCTTCCACTATTCAATAGGAAGAAGCCTCCCAACACAAAAAGAATAAAAAGGAGTAAAGGATAAAAACATATACATCACAGAAAAGGAAATACAAACAGCTCTGGAAATTTTATTTTATTTTTTTAATTAAAAAATATTTTTTAGCTGAACAACAAAGCCTATTGTTCTAGACATTTTATTTTATTTTACTTTAGTTTTTTGAAACAGAGACTTGCTCTGTTGCCTAGGCTGGAGTGCAGTGGCACAATCTCTGCTCACTGCAACCTCCGCCTCCTGGGTTCAAGCGAATCTCCTGCCTCAGCCTCCCCAGTAGCTTGAACTACAGGCGTGTGCCAAGACACCAGCTAATTTTTGTATTTTTAGTTAGAGACGGGGTTTCACCATGTTGGCCAGGCTGGTCTTGAACTCCTGACCTCAAGTGATCCACCTGCCTTGGCTTCCTAAAGTGCTAGGATTACAGGCGTGAGCCACTGCTCTCAGCCTGTTCTGGACATTTTAAAAGATGTGAAACCTTACTCAATAAGAGAAATGCCTGTAATCTCAGCACTATGAGAGGTCAAGATGGTTGGATCACCTGAGGTCAGGAGTTTGAGACCAGCTTGGACAACATGGCAAAACCCTCTCTACTAAAAATACAAAAATTAGCTGGGTGTGGTAGAGGGCGCCTGTAATCTCAGCTACTCAGGAGGCTGAGACACGAGACTTGCTTGAACCCAGGAGGCGGAGGTTGCAGTGAGCTGAGATCACACCGTGAACTCCAGTCTGGGAGACAGAGTGAGAAAGAAAAAAAAAAACCTAACAAATGAACAAAAAAACAAACAAACAAAAAACTGTTCTAAGAGAACGATTTTCCACCTATCATGTTGAGGAACATATTTAAGAGTTTTATGGCTGGGCGTGGTGGCTCACTCTCAGCACTTTGGGAAACTGAGGGAGGCAGAAGGTCGGGAGTTCAACACCAGCCTGACCAATTTGGAGAAACCCCAACTCTACTAAAAATACAAAATTAGCCAGACGTGGTGGCAGAGGCTTCTAATCTCAGCTATTTGGGATGCTGAGGCAGAAGAATTGCTTGAACTCGAGAGGCAGAGATTGCAGTGAGTCAAGATTGTGCCATTGGACTCCAGTCTGGACAATGAGAGCAAATCTCCGTCTCAAACAACAAAAAAAAAAGTTTTATGGGCCTGGCATGGTGGCTCACGCCTGTAATCCCAGCACTTTGGGAGGCTGAGGGGGGTGGATCACCTGAGGTCAGGAGTTCTAGACCAGCCTGGCCAACATGGCGAAACCCTATCTTGACTAAAACTACAACAATTAGCCAGACATGGTGGCAGGCCCCTGTAATCTTAGCTACTTGGATGCTGAGGCAGGAAGTTGCAGTAAGCCAAGATCGTGCCATTGCACTCCAGCCTGGGTGACAAGAGTGAAGCTCCATCTCAAAAAAAAAAAGCGGGGGGGTTATGACACACTTGTTGGAACTGTGTGAGGAAAAAGACACTTCCATACACTGAGGATGAGAGTGTATATTAAAGTCACTCTGTAAGGCAATTTGGCATTCTCAATCAAAATCACAAATGCACAAGCCCTTTGACTCAGGAATACAGATATATTCTGATGCATGCAAAAAATGTATGGACAAGATTTTTCATTGCAAAATTGTTTGTCATATCATATAATAGGATTTCATGCATCTGTACAAAAGAATGAGAAAGTTTATATACTGATAGAAAAGATCTCTAAAATGTAAGCAGAGACAAATGTGTGTAAGTATGCTAACATACGCACATATATCTTCTTATGCAGTGTATGAATAAAAGAACTCCGGAAATGTACACCCATATTATTGTATAATGCAAGCATATATTTTTATTCTGCTTGTATATGTTTTTTCCTAAACTTATACCTATTTATGGATAAAATAAGCTAGCATTACTTTTACATAAAGTTTAAATATGTAAATGTCAATCTGTGTTTAACAAAATTGAATTTTATGTCAAAAGTTATTTTTTGGCTGGTTGAGGTGACTCACACCAGTAATCACGGTGCTGTGGGAGGCTGAGGGGGGTGGATCACCTGAGGTCTGGAGTTCAAGACTAGCCTGATCAATATGGTGAAACCCCGTTTTTACTAAAAATACAAAAATTAGCCAGGCATGGTGATGTGGGCCTGTAGTCCCAGCTACTCAGGAGGCTGAGACAGGAGAATCGCTTGAGCCTGGGAGATGGAGGTTGCAGTGAGCCAAGATTGTGCCACTGTATTCCAACCTGGGTGACAGAGTGAAACTCTGTCTCAAAAAAAGAAGTTAACTTTCATGGTATATCTTTATACACTTTAGAATAATTTCAAAGATCTTTAGGGAACTCGAAACCTTGTACTCATTTAATTGATGGATATTTGTTGGGTACATAAATAATTTCTAGGAAAAATGAAAGACTAAAACATGCATTATGAAGCATAATTTAAGTGTATATACTTTTGCTTCTTTATTTTTATTTAATTTTTTTTATACTTTTTTTTCTTTTACATGGAGGTCAGGGTCTTGCTATGTTGCTCAGGCGGGTCTCAAACTCCTGGGCTCAAGCTATCCTTCCGTCTCTGCCTCCTTAAGAGCTGGGATTACAGGCATGAGCCACTGCGCCTAGTCTTATTTTTATTTATTTTTCATTTTTTTGAGACAGAGTTTCACTCTTGTTTGCCCAGGCTGGAGTGCAACAGCACGATCTCGGCTCACTCCAACCTCCGCCTCTTGGGTTCAAGTGATTCTTGTGCCTCAGCCTCCGAGTAGCTGAGATTACAGGCGGGTACCACCACACCTGGCTAATTTTTATATTTTTAGCAGAGACTGGTGTTTGCCATGTTACCCAGGCTGGTCTCCAACTCCTGACCTCAAGTGATCCACCTGCCTCAGCCTCCCGAAGTGCTGGGATTACAGGCATGAGTCACTGACTGTACAAGTCCTTGCTTCTTTTTTAACATGCTACCAAGAGCTTACATCTTTGGGTCTGTTAATGAACATGTTCCTTTTCGCCACTTGGAGAAGTTATACCATAAGGGATGCATATGGCTGCAGAGAGTTGTGTCACATGCGTTTATGAGCTTTGCTGGTCTGCTAAATGTAAAGTGACAGTCACAGTTGAAAACATCCAACTTACGGTTTTCTCTGTGAAATAGAATTTGCTTTGCTTAAAAGTTATCATTAACGTGAGTGATTGACACTGCTTTCGAGCAGTAGTTTCAGAGAAATACAACTGTGTGTGTGCTTCTGGTTTTTTTGTTGTTGTTTTTGTTGTTGGGTTTTTTTGTTTTTTTTTTTTTTTGAGATAGAGTCTCACTCTGTTGCCCAGGCTGGAGTGCAATGGCACAATCTCAGCTCACTGCAACCTCTGCCTCCCAAGTTCAAGTGATTCTCCTGTCTCAGCCTCTCTAGTAGCTGAGATTATAGGCGCCCGCCATCACACCTGGCTAATTTTTAGAAAAGATGGAGATTCACCATGTTGGCCAGGCTGGTCTAGCACTTTGACCTCAGGTGATCTACCTGCCTCGGCTTCCCAAAGCATTGGGATTACAGGCGTGAGCCACTGGCCCTGGCTGCACTTCTGTTTTTTGGTCTTGTTTTTGTTTGTTTGAGACAGAGTCTGGCTCTGTCTCCCGAGCTACAGTGCAACGCACGATCTCAGCTCACTGCAACCTCTGCCTCCTGGGTTCAAGTGATTCTTCTGCCTCAGCCTCCCGAGTAGCTGGGACTACAGGTGTGTGCCACCCTTCTGCCATCGGGAGACTTACAATCTACAAGTACATACAGCAAATAAAACACAGTGACAGGCCCACGACAGCAGGTTAGAAGCAGGTAAGCAAGAGAATTCACATTCTGCTGTGACCATAGATGTTATTATTACTCCCTCTTTGTTGCTGAGGCTCATGGAGAGGAGGTGAACTGCCTGAGGCTGCACTATCAGTAAGGACAAAGTCACTGTTTGAAAGCAGTTCCTCTGCCTCCCTTACTAAGAGATACTAACTCGGAAATGCTCTGAACAGTCAGCAAAGCAATGTCTTCAGACAGTTTAAAACTCACATCTCAAGGAGCCAAAATAAGATCATCTCCCTAGAGAGCATTGCAGAGAAAATTCTCAAAGAACTCAAGGGAAATGCCAAGCCACTGCTACCCGCCAAGCCACTGCTACCTGCCAAGCCACTGCTACCCGCCAAGCCCACAGGGAATTCAAGAATCATAGCTTGATGCGTTCTCAGGAAATAGCCATGGATTTCACAATGAGCTGAACTGATACTTAGCAATGTGAATCTGCTGCAAAAACATCTCAAAATTGAGTAAGTGGATACCAGGCACGATGGGTGGCTGAGTTCTTTTGCTGGACCCTCTATTTAGACCAGTTTTCTCCTCTTCTAAATGTGGATTTATCACTTCAAAAGACACTGATTGGAAAACTGCTATTGCTAAGCTCTGGGATAATCACAGAACCCATTGCATAGGGTAGCAGCCAAGATTAACTGAAAAATAGACTGTGTAGCCAGGGCATACTACTCAGCCATAAAAAGGAATAAAATAATGGCATTTGCGGCAGCCTGGATGGAGGTGGAGACCATATTCTGAGTGAAGTAACCCAGGAATGAAAAACCAAAGATTGTATATTCTCACTTATAAGTGGGAGCCAAGCTATGAGGATGCAATGCATAAGAATAATATAATGGACTTGGGACTGTGGGGAGTGGGGGAGGGGTGAGGGGTAGAAGACTACACATTGAATACTGTGTACACTGCTCAGGCGATGGGAGCACCAAAATCTCAGAAATTGTCACTAAATAACTTACCTCTGTTGGTCAGGCGCAGTGGCTCACGCCTATAATCCCAGCACTTTGGGAGGCCGAGGCAGGTGGATCATTTGAGCTCAGGAGTTCCAGACCAGCCCAGCCAACATGGTAAAACTCTGTCTCTACTAAAAATACAGAAATTAGCTGAGTGGTAGTAGTGCATGCCTGTAATCCCAGCTACTCTGGAGGCTGAGGCAGGAGAATCTCTTGAGCCTGGGAGGCAGAGGTTGCAGTGAGCCGAGATTGCACCACTGCACTCCAGTCTGGGAGACAGAGTGAAACCCTGTCTAAAAAAAAAAAAAAAAGAACTTATCCATGTAACTGAAAACCACCTGTTTCAAAAACTATTGAAATAGATACAGTTACAATGAATAGGATCTACTGTTTGAACAAAACAGGGTGATTATAGTCAACAATAATTTATTGTACATTTTTTTCTTTACAAGGTGGTGTTAAATATTGTACATTTTTGTTTGTTCTTTATTTTTAGTGTACCTTGTCTAAATACATTTAAAGGTAACTAAAAGACTACAATTGGAATGTTTGTAACACAAAGAAACGATACATGTTTGAGGTGAGATACCCCATTTACCCTGATGTAATTATTACACATTGTATGCCTACATCAAAACATCTCAAGTGCCCCATAAAGATATATGTCTACTATGTACCCATAACAATTAAAAATTAAAAATATTTTAATCAGAAAAAATAAATCTATAACACAATTTTTACAAATTAAAAAAAACAGACTATGTAGTACTTCACACTGGGTTGGACGTGAAGTCAAAATCATGAATGTTGGCTGTTAGGACTATAACTATTGGTATTATAACTGTTAATATTATTATTATTTTTGAGACGGATTCTGGCTTGGTCAGACAGACTGGAGTGCAGTGGCATGATCTCAGCTCACTGCAACCTCCCGGGTTTAATTGATTCTTGTGCTTCAGCCTCCCGAGTAGCTGGGATTACAGGTGTGTGGCACCACGCCTGGCTAATTTTTTTTTTTTTAGTAGAGATGGGGTTTCACCATGTTGGCCAGGTTGGTCTCAAACTCCTGACCTCAGGCGATCCACCTGCCTGGGCCTCCTGAAGTGCTGGGATTACAGGTGTAAGCCACCACGCCTGGCCATAATTGTTAATATTAAACCTCTACCCTCACTCTACGCTTGGCTTCTCCCTGTACCAAGCAGACCTTCCCATCTTCCTACATCTTCTCCTACCTGGGAGGATTCGGGGCCACATGTAAGAAACGGGGTAGATTAAAGGGGGATGTTTATTGCAGCACAATTCATAATTGCCAAGCTACAGAACCACCGTAAGCGCCTACTGACCAATGAGTGGATTAAAAAAATGTGGTACGTATACACCGTGGACTGCTACTCAGCCATGAAAAGGAATGAAATAATGTCTTTTGCAGCAACTTGATGGCGGTGGAGACTATTATTCTAAGTGAAGTAACTCAGGAATGGAAAACCAAGTACCATACATTCTCACTTGTAAGTGAGAGCTAAGCTATGAGGATGTAGAGACATGCAGAGTGATGTAATGGACTCTGCGAACTCAGAAGTGAGAGTGCAGGTGGGGAGTGTGGAATAAAAAACTACACATTGGGTAGGATGCGTACTCCTTGGGTGATGTGTGCACTAAAATCTCAGAATTCACCATTATACAATTCATTCATGTAACCAGATATAACTGGTACCCCCAAAGCTGCTGAAATTTTATAACATGAATAACAACTTAAAAAGAAACATCTCCCTTTCTGCCTCCACTGCTGCCATGGCACCCATGAAAAAGCTTGTGGTGAAGGGGGGCAAAAAATAAGCAGATTCTGAAGTTCACTCTTGATTCACCCACCCCATAGAAGATGGAATCCTGGACACTGCCAGTTTTGAGCAGTTTTTGCAAGAGGGTCAACGTGAACGGAAAAGCTGGGAAACTCGGTGGGGGGCATGGTGACCATTGAAAAGAGCAAGAGCAAGATCACCGTGACATCCGGGCTGACTTTTTCTAAAAGGTATTTGAAATATCACACTAAAAAAGATTTGAAGAAGAATAGTCTACGTGATTGGTTGTGCATGGCTGCTAACAGCAAAGGGAGTTATGAATTACGTTACTTCCAAATTAACAAGGACAAAGAAGAAGAGGAAGATGAGGATTAAATTTCATTTATCTGGAATATTTTGTATGAGTTCTTGAATAAAACTTGAGAATGAAAAACCAAAAAACCTCTTTTCTTTTTTTCAGACAGGGTCTCTCACTCTGTCACCCAGGCTGGCACACAGGGGTGTAATCATAGCTTACCACAGCCTCGACTTTCTAAGCTCCTACCATCCTTCCCCCTCAGCCTCCAGAGTAGCTGCGACTACAGGTGTGTGCCACCACACCCGGCTAATGTTTTAATTTTTTTTTATAGCGACAGGGTCTTGGTATGTTGTCCAGGCTGGTCTTGAGCTCTTGAACTCAAGCTATCCCCCAGTTTCAGCCTCCTAAAGTGCTAGGATTACAGGCGTGAGCCACTACATTCAACCTCAAAAAAACTTAATCTTAACCCATCGAGTTGCCCCCTCCTTTTCCTTCCCCCAACAGAGACATCCACATTCACACTTCACTGGCTCACTTTCTCCGGCTCTAACTTCTGTGCCTTGCATGGTAGCCCCTATCCATCTGTGCAGAGTAGCCAGCCTTGCCCAGCGCTCACTGAGAGCTCTCCCAGCGTGGGTCTTCCTGCTACCTCTGGAAATCCTCTCTTGTGCCAAAGGGAGAAGACAAGGAGGCTTTGTACAGCGCAGACCCTCCCAGCCACTGAGGCTCTTTTAACTGGACTGTCTTCGACCTCACCTCTCTCCCCAGAGAGATGACCAGTCCCTATTTCCTGTTTCCTTTGGCCCCTTGCCTTTGGGCCTGGGTCAGGAGAGCAAGCCCCTGCCAGATTCCCCACCACTTGTGCCCCGGCCCAGCCAGGCTGGGAGAACCGTGCACATCCTGTAGCATTACCTGTGGAGGCAACGCAGGTGTCTGGGAGGCAAATCCCCAAATTCCTAACTAGTCTCTGTGCACCCTGGGCCATGTCCTAACTTCTCCAAGCCTCACATTCTGTATGCTCCCATGACCCTGGCAGATACTGTCACAGTCTGCGTGCATTTCAAGGTTACCTGCCAGGATCATGGGAGTATTAAGTGAAAGAGAAATGTGTGCTCATGAAGGCACTTCATTCAGGCAGGTGGTTATGAACGTTCTCACCTAACTGCACAGGGCTTGGCACTCTGAGCCCCCCATATTCCATTTGTCCCTTTCTCACCTCCACTCTTCTCCAGATTCTCTATTTAGTGCCTTTCCTGGGACTTGAGAGTCAAGAGTCCTGATAATGCTGAGGACCGTACTTTTGGAATCAGATCTACCTAACTTCCAAAGTGGGATCTGCCACCCTCTAACCTTGAATCAAATATATTTAATAGATCTTATTTTTTAATGAGAATAGGATATCTACTTGATAGGTTTACTGATGCAAGGATTAAATAGGCTAATGCATATACAGCCTTAGCACAAAACCAGGTTCAGAGAAATTTAGCAAAAAATAGAATAATAAAGGCTGGGCACGGTGGCTCATGCCAGTAATACTAGCACTTTGGGAGGCAGAGGCAGGCAGATCACTGGAGGTCAGGAGTTCGAGACCAGCCTGGCCAACATGGCAAGACCCTGTCTCTACTAAAAATAAAAAAATAGCTGGTCATGGTGGCATGTGCCTATAATCCCAGCTACTCAGGAGGCTAAGGCAGGAGAATCGCTTGAATCCAGGAGGCAGAAGTTGCAGTGAGCCAAGATCGAGCCACTGCACTCCAGCCTGAGCAACAGGGTGAGACTGTCTCAAAATAAATAAATAAATAAATAAGTAAAAATAGAATAATAATAAATAGTGAGAGGTATTATTAGATCCAGCTGGCCTGGCATATGGTTGGCATGTCTCTAGTTTCTGCCACTGATGCCAGTCTCCCCTATCTTTAATTTCACTGGTCACTTTACAGAATATTGGAAGTAGGAGGTTTGTTAACTGGGTCCACTGCCTCCATATTATCATTTTGCCCAGGAGTTTCTCTTTACATGTTTGGGCTGGTTTCTGTTGGTATAAGAAAATAAATTGATTTCCAAACACTTATCTTAATTTTATTTTATTTTTTGAGATAAAGTCTTGCTCTATTGCCCAGATTGGAGTATAGTGACACCATCTTGGCTCACTGAAACCTCTGCTACCTGGGTTCAAGCAATTCTCCTGCCTCAGCCTCCCTAGTAGCTGGGATTACAGGAGTGTGGTGCCATGCCCATCTAATTTTTCTATTTTTAGTGGAGACAGGGTTTTGCCATGTTGGCCAGGCTGGTCTTGAACTCCTGACCTCAAGTGATCTGCCTGCCCCTGCCTCCCAAAGTGCTGGGATTATAGGCGTGAGCCATGGTGCCCAGCCAAACAGTTGTTGATAGTAGCATCTTTTTTAAATTTTGTAATTTAATTATTTATTATTTATTTATTTTTTGGAACAGTGTCTTACTCTGTCACCCAGGCTGGGGTACAGTGGTATGATCATAGCTCCGTGCAGCCTCAAACTCCTTGGCTTAAGTGATCTTCCTGTCTCAGCTTCCCCAGTAATAAGCACATGCCACAACTCCCGGCTAATGTTTTTTGTTGTTGTTGTTGTTTTAATTTTTGGTAGAGATGGGGTCATGCTGTGTTGCCCAGGCTGGTTTCGAACTCCGGGGCTCAAGTGATCCTCCCGCCTGGGCCTCCCAAAGTGCTGGGTTTATAGGCATGAGCCACCATGCCTGGCCAATAATGGCATCTTTACCTCAATCCTAGTTTAACAAAGAATACATTTCTCCTTTCTCTTGTATGTACCTGTGAACTATTTATGATAAAAGTAGCTGACTGGGCATGGTGGCTCATTCCTGTAATCCCAGCACTTTGGGAGGCAGAGGCCAGAGGATCACTTGAGCCCAGATGTTCGAGACTAGCCTGGGCAACACAGCAAGACCGCCCACCCCACCCCACCCCCCCCGCCCCGGCATCTCTACTTTTAAATTTTTTTAATTTGAAAAATTACCAATACAAAAATTAAAAAGTAGTTATCTTGTTAAGAAAATGTCTTGTTATTTCCATTGTTTTAATCTTAAGTTTGATGTTATTACTGTTTTTAAGTTAGCTAGGGCTGTTTAATTTCATCAAATATGGTTTCAGTATTTACTGAAATTATGTCTATTTTGCATTTTTGTTTCCTTGACCTTGTGACAGACATGATATATAGAGATTTTCCCAGAGCTCCCCTTGGAAATGAGTAGCTAGCAAACTACTTTATGTTCAAAGTAGTGGCGAAAGGATTGAACCGTGCAATAAAGAACATGGGGACATTGAGATATCCACTCAGGGAAAAATTTAAGTTTGATTCCTTCCTTGCAACCACATAACAATTCTAAGTGGATTAGACATGAGACCCTGAGAAAACCTTAAAACTATTTGAAGAAAATATAGAAAAATATCTTTGCAGTCTTGATTTGAGGAATCATAAGCAAGTTGTAAACTCTGTAAGTCATAAAAGAAAATATTGAGAGATTTGGTTGCCTAATATTTAAAACTTCTGAACGATAAAAGACTCCACCAAGAAAGTTAAAGACAATGGAAGGCTGGGAGAAGATAGTGCCAACATATATGACAGACATTACATTAATAATCAGATTATAGAAAGGAAAGGGAGGAAAATAGAAAAAAGTCATCGAAGAGGCAAATAAAGCTTAGCCTCACTTATAATAAATAGTTTGTAAATAAAATAACAACAAGGTAACATTTTCCATCATCAAGCTGTCAAAATTTTAAATGATAAATATCCGGTGTTGGAGAATGTAGGTGACGGCTAGGTTTACACTTCAGGTTAACTCCAATCCAGAAGTATTTTATGTAAATGGCGCCCCCTGCAGCCCAATTCCTACCGAGACCAACATGTACTCCGGTTCACGTTGGAACAGCGCTGAAAGACTCCTGCCCCTCCTGTGGGCTTAGTGACAATTTGAGGAACAGTTTTTGGCCTGCCTGGCAAAACGTACAATGCCCTTTGACACGATTCCTCTTCCAGCCTTTCAGAAATACATGAACTATGTACATAAAGATAAATGCAAAAGTATGTTTATTAAAGGACATTTTATATTGGAGGAAAAAAGGAAGCAATCTACATGAACATCAATAGGGGACTGTTTGGACAAATAACGCTGCTTGCATCCATTCAATGGGATATTTTGTAACTCTTAAAAGGAATGAAGTGGAATTATCTGTACTCACATAGAATTATCTTCAAGGTTTTTTTGTTTGTTTTTGTTTTTTAAGACAAAGTTTTGCTCTGTTGCTCAGGCTGGAGTGCAGTGGTGCAATCTTGGCTCACTGCCACCTCCGCCTCCTGGGTTCAACCGATTCTCCCGCATCAACCTCCTGAGTAGCTGGGGCTACAGGCACCCAACACCACACTCTGCTAGTATTTTATTTTTTCAGCAGAGATGGAGTTTCACCATATTGGCCAGGCTGGTCTCAAACTCCTGACCTCAGGTGATCCACCCACCTCGGTCTACCAAGTGCTGGGATTACAGGCGTGAGCCACTGCACCCAGCCAAGATTTAATGTTATGACTAAGATAAACATGAATGAAAGCCAATCTTCAAAATATCTCTTATTTGATCTCATGTATATACATTTGTGTCTAATTATACATTAGACAGATGGGGAATGCATGGAACTGGAACAGGCACAGCCTACCAAGCTGAGGGGACTGGACCTGAATAATTGGATAGAGGGAATTCATAACAGAAAAAGCTTTCATGTTTTACTCTGTATACTTAACTACCTTATGCTCTACAACAAGAATGTATTGTATATGGTTTGTTTTTCTTCTTAATCTTAAATTCAGAATATAAGGTAGCCCACTGGCTCTGAGCTACAAGAATCCTTATGGGTTGGCAGTTCTATGACAACTTTGCACCTGGCTAAACTATCAAGGAATGTCCCACTACCAAGCGTGAGACATTCTTGGCATTCCTGAAATAAATTCTTCTTCTGAGCCAGCTCATGTGGGCATCATAATCTCCTCGAAAGCTTTTGAAAGATCTAGACCTGGGGCCAGGCCCAGTGGCTCACGCCTATAATCCCAGCACTTTAAGAGGCTGAGGAGGGCGGATCACAACATCAGAGTTCGAGACCAGCCTGGCCAACATAGTGAAACTCTGTCTCTACTAAAAACACAAAAATTAGCTGGGTGTGGTGGCAGGTGCCTGTAATCCCAGCTACTCAGGAGGCTGAGACAAGTGAATTGCTTGAACCTGGGAGGCGGAGGTTGCAGTGAGCCAAGATTGTGCCACTGCCCTGGAGCCTGAGTGACAGAGCAAGACTCCATCTCGAAAATAATAATAAAATAAATAAATAATAAATCATTTAGATTTGAGTCTGTCTCAGATTCTCGGGCTCAGAACCAGAATTTCGGCATCTGAGGCTATTATGTCGCTCTCAGGGAGAGAGTGAGAACTGGATCACTGGTTAGTGTGGTGACTGTTTTGGACAATCACACAGCCACAGCCAGGAACACAGAAGGCAGAGAGGCAGCCTTGATCTGCAAGGGCTCCAGTTAACCCCAGTGGGGACCCTTGATGGACAAAGGCATTCTCCCAGGCTTGCTGATGAAAGCGTTCTACTTACAGCCAGGCAAGGCACTCAGGGCTCTGCAGCAGAGAAGTCAGAGCTGCAGCTTTTTTGCTTTGTGTTTTCACTAAAACTTAATTTATTGTTGCACTTTGTTGAATGGGCGTGTCCCATAGGGGAAGTTTCCACTACTGTGTTCCAAACTTTGGACCGCTTGTGGCATCTTACTTGTTACCTCATTAATAATGAATTAAATAAAACCTTTAGAATATGCTAATTTCATATCTTTACGAGAGTCACAATTTTACCTTTTTTTTTTTTTTTTTTTTTTTAAGTACCAGTACCTTTTCACGTGGCTATCACTCCCTTTCCAGAGCAGCGAGTTTCTGGGTCTCCTTCTTAGGGCCATACACTGTTCCATGTCATTAGAATTAATTTCTTGTTCGTAGGTAGACAAACAAAAGCTTCCACACTCCCAGGAGACAGGGATTCAGATCCTGTACCATGACTGAGTACCCTGAGTTCGAGACCAGCCTGGCCAACATACTGAAACTCCTTCTCTACTAAAAACACAAAAATTAGCTGGGTGTGGTGGCAGGTGCCTGTAATCCCAGCTACTCAGGAGGCTGAGGCAAGTGAATTGCTTGAACCTGTGAGGTGGAGGTTGCAGTGAACCGCGATTGTGCCACTGCCCTGCAGCCTGGGTGACAGAGCAAGACTCCGTCTCGAAAATAATAATAATAAAATAAATAAATAATAAATAATTTAGATTTGAGTCTGAGTGCTGAGACTGAGTACCATGCCGAGTAAGGCACTTCTCTCTGAGCCTCAGTCTGCCAGCCTGTGAAACGGGCTCATAGGGAGCCCCTGACCTCAGGCTCCACCGCCTACAGGAGGCGCGGGGACTCTGGAGGCGGCCCTTTCCTCGGGAGGCGCCTCAGCTCCCGGGGTCTCTGGGCTCCGCGCTGCCCAAGGGGTGCAGAGGGGCCTCTGGAGGGGGCGGGTTCGCTCCAGCCAGAAAGCCCGGAGCCGCCCAGGAATTTTGGCTCGGACTGAGAGCATTTCCTCCCGGGCCGGCCGGGCGCGATCCGGGGAGGGCGGCTGCGGGCAGACGCGGCGCTGCGCTCGGCCGGGCGGGCAACATGCGGACCCTGCTCTGCGCGCTGGCCGGGCTGGCTCTGCTCCGCGCCGCGGGCGCTTTGGCTGGTGAGTGGGGCGCCGGGCGTGGCAGGGGACCCGCAGACGGCGAGGAAGGAATGGGCAAGAGAGACAGAGAGTTGGACACTACAGCGGGATGGAGAGAGAGGCAGATGCAGGGAGGGAGGGATGGAGAGAAAGACGGTGAGAGGAAACAGACGCAGGAAAAGGCAGAGAAGTAGAAAAACGGAGAGATAAAGAAGAGACGGAAGAATAAATAGTGAAAGGGAAAAAGGAGAGGCCGAGACAGAAAGAGGCTTTGTAGATGAACAGATATGAACTAAGATAGAAAGAAAAAGGAGTTTAAGAGACCAAAGAGAAGGAAAGAGAAAGAGTGACTAAAATGGCAAGGGGTGGAGGGAGAGAGGATATTGAAGCAAAGAGAAAGATTTGAGAGACCGCAAAGGAGAGGGAAGCTCGATGACGGCAGTAGAGCTAGCAAGAGAGGAGCCAGGATCTGGGAGGTCACAGCTGCTGGGTCGGGCAGCCCTGGAGGCCAGCTACATCTCAGAGGACCTGCGGAGGCTCAGGCCTGGCTTTATAGGATATTGCCTAAGAAGCCAGACTCCAAAGGGTGAGTGACCCAGGCCAGCTCAGCATGGCCTTAAGGAGCCAGGCAGGCGGGCCGAGGAGAGAGGCCACCGCTTCACCTGCCAGGTGGCCTCAGGTGGTTTTGCAGTTGGTGAGGAAGTCAGCCTCCTGGTTTCCAGGGCGCTTCTCTGGGGGAGCTGTTTTGGGTGGAAGTGGGGCACTGGGTGGAGGTGGAGGACTGTGCGGGAGGGAGAGGCTCTCTGGGTACTCCATTAGCTGGGTTCCTTGCCTTTCACTGTCTGTTTTCTTCCCCCCACTTCTCCCCTCAGCTTAATGTTGCCCCTTCACAGGTAAGGCTCAGGGTGACTCAGGTCAAGTGACTTACTAGACTGTAGTCTTGACTGTACACAGATGCTCATTCCACCACCCTGCACTTTGCACAGGACTTTACAAGCCACAACCTCATTTAGTCAGCGATGGCTGTTGCTCATTTTAGTTGTCCAGGTGAGGGACAAGCTCATCAGATCTCGCGGTGGTGCAAGGCAGAGCCCTCACAAAACATCCAGGCCTCCTGCCCCCCTCAGTCCTTGCCCCTACCCAGGCAGAAGTGCCCTGTGCTAAGATAGAAGCCCCCATCCCCTTTCAGGGCCCAGTGAATTGTGGAAGTGAGCACTTGGGGAAAGGATCCAGGCCAGCCCTTGTATCCCTTACCTTGGATTAGTCCTTTCCTTTCTCTGGGGCTGTTTCTTCCTCTATAAATTGGGGAGAATAATACCCACCCCACAGGGCTGCCCTCAGGGATTAGGTGAGAGAGGAAGTGCCCAGCAGGGAAGATGCATCAACACACATTCTCTCAGACAACTCCACTGATTTCTCTGAGCCTCGGTGTCCCCACCTGTTAAAGATAACCACCAATGGCTTCCTCACAAGCTCTATGAGGAGTAGCTGGGACTCTGCCTAGCATAGAGTAGGGCCCCCGTACACACCCTCTCATCCCCTTCTCCTTTACCCCCCTCCCAGCTCAGCCCCAGACTCTGGGAGCTGAGGGCACAAAGCAGTGCCTGTGCTTCTCCCAGAGGGAGGAGGGAGTGGCCCATTCACAGGTGGCTACTTTTGGTGCCCCTTTTAGCCACAACTTGTATAGAGACTTTAAACCCATTTTTAAACATTATTTTTCTTTCTGATTATGCATGTTCATTGCTACAGATTAAGAAGAAAAGGATTTTGGGAGGCTGAAGTAGGCAGATCACGAGGTCAGGAGTTAAGACCATCCTGGCTAACACAGTAAAACCCCGTTTCTATTAAAAACACAAAAAAATTAACCAGGCAAGGTGGCACATGCCTGTATTCCCAGCTACTCTGGAGGCTGAGGCAGGAGAATCACTTGAACCCATAAGGCAGAGGTTGCAGTGAGCAGAGATGGTGCCCCTGCACTCCAGCCTGGGTGACAGAGTGAGACTCCATCTCAGAAAAAAAAAAAAAAAAAAAAAAAAAGAAAAGGAGGAAAGTATTCATGATTAATGTAATTTCACACTGACTTCATACATTTTTGTGCATAATCTTTCAGATTTCAGATATCTCTTAACTTTTGATTATGAAAACTGTTGGATACAAAAAATACAAAATAATAGTGTATGAAAGAATCACATATTGTACTTATCAACCCTGCTTCAACAAGTATCAGTTCATGGGCAGTTTTATCTCATCTGCAGTCCTCACCCCCTCCCCTCCCTGGATTATGAAATCCAGGCATTGTAATTTTTTTTTTCTTTCTTTCTTTCCTTCTTTTTTGCAACAGGATCTCATTCTGTCACCCATACTAGAATGCAGTGGTGCAATCTCAGCTCACTGCAACCTACGCCCCCTAGGTTCAAGTGATTCTCCTTCCTCAGCCTCCTGAGTAGCTGGGCCTACAGGCATCCACCACCACACCTGACCAATTTTTGTATTTTTGTAGAGACAGGGTTTTACCATGTTGGCCAAGCTGGTCTCGAACTCCTGGGCTCAAGTGATCCACCTGCCCTGGCTTCCCAAAGTGCTGGGATTACAGGTGTGAGCCACCACACCTGGCCTGACATCATATATTTTTCTTTTCTTTTTTTTTTTTAGAGACAGGGTTTCACCATGTTGTTCAGGCTGATCTTGAACTTCTGACCTTATGATCCACCTGCCTTGGCCTCCCAAAGTGCTGGGATTACAGGTGTGAGCCACCGTGCCCAGCCCATATATTTTCATCTATAAATATTTCCTTGTTTATGTCTAAGAGATAAGCACTCTTTTAATAAACATAACTGCAATGCCACGATCACACTCCAAAAAGAGCGTGTGATTGAACATGATTAAATATTCAATCACTGTTCAAATGTCTTTGTGTCATATCTTTTTACAATTCATTTGTTTGATCCAAATAAGGTTACATATACTGCATTTGGTCAATATGTCTGTTAGGTCTCTTTAAATATGTAAGTTTTCTCCCCCCTGCCCTTTTTTTTTTTTTTTTTTTAAGATGGAGTCTCACTCTGTCTGGAGTGCCGTGGCTCAGTCTCAGTTCACTGTAACCTTTGCCTCCTGGGTTCAAGTGATTCTCCTGCCTCAGCCTCCTCAGTAGCTGGAACTACAGGTGTGCACCCTGACACCCAGCTCACTTTTGTATTTTTAGTAAAGACAGGGTTTCACCATGTTGGCCAGGATGGTCTTGATCTCCTGAACTCATGATCCACCCACCTCAGCATCCAAAAGTGCTGGGATTACAGGCGTGAGCCAGCATGCCCAGCTTTTTTTTTTTTTTTTTTCCACTTAATTTTTTTGTTGTTGTTGAAGAAACTAAGTTTGCTCTGTAAAGTTTTCCACATTTAGATTTTGCTAATTGCATCCCTTTGATGTCATTTAAATACCTCCATCCCTTATATTTTCTGTAAATTGAGATCTATCTCTTGCTTGTCCAACTTTCAACCTTGGTTTATTTTATTTTATTTTATTTTTGAGACAGTCTCATTCTGTCACCCAGGCTGGAGTGCAGTGGTGCAATCTCGGCTCACCACAACCTCTGCTTCCCAGGTTCAAGCAATTCTCGTGCCTCAGCCTCCTGAGTAGCTGGAATTATAGGTGCCAAACCAGCATGCCCAGCTAATTTTTGCATTTTTTAGTAGAGATAGGGGCAGGGATGGAGGTGGGTTTCGCCATATTGGCCAGGCTGGTATCAAACTCCTGACATCAAGGGATCAGCCAGTCTCCACCTCCCAAAGTGCTGGGATTACAGGCTATTAGCCACCATGCCTGGCCCCAATCTTGGTTTCTTTCAGCAGCACTCAGAGAAACCTTTATTCCCTGATGACCTTTTAGACCATGAGCCACTACGCCTGGCCCACATTTTGGAGTTTTTTATAGAATCATTTGAAGAACAGTGTTCTGCTGCTTTCAAAAATAATCAAAACCCATGGATGGTTTTGAATGAATCATACATCTTTATACAAGTATTGGATGTGGTAAAGTTTATTATTCTATTACGTTGAATGTGGTCAAATATAATTAACCCCCAAGTGCCCAGGGTTGCTTTTCAAAGCAGACCCTTCAAAGAGTGTGACTTTGATAATTCAGAAGATACAACAACACCTTTCAGAGACACGACTGAGAAAACATTTCTCATCACCCAGCATGCAGAAATCATCTGCATTGTGGCACTTTCTTACTGTTTGGGTTCAGATACAAAAGCTCTCCCCATAAGGCCCGGAAGTAAAGGGAGCAGTACTTCAGCCTCAGAGGATGGCACCCAGGGGCCACGTCTCTTTGACTGGGGCAGCCAGCCAAGCCCAGCCCAGCCCTCCCCTGGGGCCTCCCGGCTCCACAGCAGTCTGTTCTCACCAGCACAGGATGCCCTGCCCATGGCCACCATCCAGGGTGCACATCAGGCCTGGAGCAGGAGCCAGGCCAGAGAAAACAATGCAGCATCCAAGGAGGTCCATTTCCCAACTGGCAGGGCCCAGGAGGGCGGGAGGAAAGGAAGGAAGGGAGCCCTGTGGGGCCACAGCCTTGGCTGCTCAGGGTTAATCATCAGAATCCTTCAGCCTTTTCCACTCCCCTTGTCTGAGCTGCTGACATCCCCATGGGTGCGTGTGTATGTGTCTACTAATTTTTTTTTTTTTTTTTTTTACAAGACAGGGTCTTTGTTGCCCAGGCTGGAGAGCAGTGGTGCAATCATAGCTGACTGTAGTCTCAAATTTCTGGGCTTAAGCGATTCTCCTGCTTCAGCTTCCCAAATACCTGGGACTACAAGCATATGCCACCAATCCTGTCTAATTTTTTTTTTTTTTTTTGGTAGAGATAGATTCTCACTATGTTGCCCAGTATGGTCTCAAACTCCTGGCTTTACGTGATCCTCCTGCCTCGGCCTCCCAAAGCTCTGGGATTACAGGTGTGAACCACTGAGCTCAGCTCTTGTAGCTCATTTTTGAGGCCTCTCTGTGGCCTCCAAAAGACAGAGAAGAAGAATTAAGGATGAGCTACATGGGGAAGTGAGGGCCTCAGGCCTACCCCAACCTATTTTATGGAGGAGGCAGCAGAGGCTCAGGAAGGAGAAGAAACTCTCATAATCCCACAATCCCACAATCATTAGTGGCTGAACCAGGCTGAGAACAGGGGTCTCCAGCATGTTTTCTGCCATGATGCGTTCAAGTCAGCTCCATGGGGAGGAGCTGGTGGGGAGGGAGCAGGCAGTACAATGTCAGGCCCTGCTCCAAACTTGCTGTCTTGGATGTACTCCATGGAGGCCCCGATGAGCTCATGGACAGTGCTCCAGGGGGCACAGAGCACAGTTTTGTCCAGATGTGAAGGATTAGCGCTGAGCCACGTGGGGAGCAACTTCAGCCCAGCCTTTTCCCTGGAGGGGATTTGGAGCCAAGTTAGACCTCATTACAGACTCATAGAGAACAGGGTGTTTTAGGCCAGTGGAAAGGAGCAGGCTCTGGTTGTTCCTGACTTCCAACGCAGCCTGACTCCCACTTGGCTGGCAGGGTCACACTATATCCTTCTGGTCTGAGCCTGGGAGAAGTGTGTGAGGGGAGAGTGGCTGGGGTCTGGGGGAGGACAGGTGAGGCTCAGGGGAAAGGCCTGGCCAAAGGCCTCTGGACAGAGCCAGCAGCGGGGGTGTGTATCCACAGACTCATGACGACAGGCCCTCCCCAGGATGGCCACTCTGTGGGTGAGAACAGCTCTTCCGGCCCCCTCAGAGCTTTTCCTCTCCAAGCTGATCAGCCTGGTTTCAGCTGAAACAATTGAGTTAAAATTTGGAGTCCCAGACTGGGTACGGTGGCTCACACGTATAATCCCAGCACTTTGGGAGGCCAAGGAAGGTGGATCACTTGAGCCTAGGAGTTTGAGCTTAGCCTGGGCAACGTGGTGAAACCCCATCTCTACAAAAATGCAAAACTTAGTCAGGCATGGTAATGTGTGCCTGTAGTCCCAGCTACTCTGGAGGCTGAGGTGAGAGAGTTGCTTGAACCCGGGAAGCAGAGGTTGCAGTGAGCCATGATCGTGCCACTGCACTTCAGCCTGGGTGACAGACTGAGACCCCGTCTAAATAAATAAAGGAGTCTCTTCCCCATAGCCTCCTCTAGACCTGCTCCTGCCTCTCAAGGGCCTTCTCAGGATGTGGGGCCAGGATGGAGCACAGCCCCCAGGTGGGGCCTCTCTCTCTGAATATTTTACATGGATGCCTGCAGCCGGCGATGGCTACTGCTTTCTGCTGACAACCCCATCAGACAGCTGGCTTTTATTATGGAACGTTTCAAACCATGCACACACCAGTAGAGAGAAAAGATGAATGTACCCCTATGTGCTCATCACCCAGCTCCAGCAATCAGCAACTCTCAGCCCATCTTGTTTGCTCTAAACATCCACGCAGGCCTCTCCCCCATCACCACCCAGGCCTGGATTATTTGGAAGTGAATCCAAGACAGCATAACATTTCATCTGTAAATATTTCAGTATGGGTCTTTAAAAGACTCGCCTTAAAAAGATAACCAAGGCACCATTATCATGTCCTCCTCCCTCCCCAAACTCAGCAATAACACCATTATCTTTTGACGACTCTTCTAAGTTTAGTGAAGGGAAATCATGAAAAGGAGAATTCGAAAAACAGATTGTTCTCCACAAAAGATGCTCAGAGTGGAAGGACGTTTCGTCCCTGGTCTTGTTCCTATCCCTGAGTGGAAGAGCTGAGATCTAGAAGAGTTGGAATCAGAAAATCACAAGGCAGGGGGCCCCACTTTGCTGAGTTGAAGCCAGGAGGTCAGGGTGGCTGAGGTCCAGGCATTTGCTGATGGTGTGACCTTGGGCAAATCACTTGGCCTGTCAGAGTTACACATCCATCACCAGCTCTGTCCTGTCTCAAGACCTGCCCCCCTTCTAGACAAGTGCAGATGGCCCTTTGGTCAACCTATCCAACACCAAGGCCTTAAGCTACAGGCATTGCACCTAGAGAGATCAAGTTCCATCACTCTCTCCCCACACTGAGCTTTGGATGCCCACATCCACGGCCACAGCCTTGATATTGTCACTATCGGAAGCTGCTCTACCTCTAAAAGCTAAAATTGCAATATTCTTTACCTCCTGTTCCTCCTGTGATTCCTAAGACCTCCAGTCTCTTCAGCCCCCCATTTCTCCCAGTTTATTGGCCCTCCTCTTGGCCTCGTTTCCTTCCTTATCCCAGCTGGATTCCAGGGCTCCTCTCCTAAACCCCTGGCTGGTCAAATCTCAGCTCCTTGGCCCCTTGCCTCTACCACATCCACCCTGCAGACTCCTAGGTTTCAGCTCCGTCCAGCCATCTGTCTTTGCTGCCATGTGCCTAGACTGTGGAGCACTGCTGGGGGAGGACTCACGCTTCCAGGATTCCTTGTTGATGCCGGCTCATTCTGCATGGTCCTCCTACCCTCCCTCCCTTATTCTGCACATCCCCTTTTGAAGCCCTCTCTTTATTCAAGTCCCTTACCTGGTGGTGCACTGATGGACTGGCTCTCAAAAAGAAAAAAAAGGGAGGTGGGGGTTGGTGATTTCTGTGGTGTAAATGTTCTCTTCATGGCCACCATTTTTTTTTCTTTTTACTTAAAAATTTTTTTCATTTAAGGGATGGGGTCTCAGTGTGTTGATCAGGCTGGTCTCAAACTCCTGGCCTCAAGTGATCCTCCTACTCAGCCTCCCAAAGTGCTAGGATTAGAGGCACAAGCCACCATGTCCAGCCACCGTGGTCACCATTTGAACATCTGTGTTTAGCAACCTACTCATAGAATTCTTGAAATTTTAACAACAAGCTCTCTTCCCTACGTGTTCTCTATCTTACTGCACAGAGAAAACAGAGCCCATCAGGCAGGAGCTCACTCCACTTTCCGACCCTCTAGTTAGATGGTTTACCTTTGCCCATTTTTGCTGCATTCCCTCTGTCTTCCTTCCAGATGTGTTCCCACCCCCTCTGGATCCAGGGCCTCCCATCAATTCAGGAATAGCATTCCTTTGCTTCTCCTGTCTTCCTTTCGTCCCTCAGGCTGTAAACATCATTGTGTTTTCCAATGCTTAAAACACACACACACACACACACACACACACACACACACACACACACAACCATAAATACTTCTCTAGACCTTGTGATCCAATCTCCTTTCCTTCACAGCCAAGCTTTGTGAACTTTTCCAGAATCCAAGTTTCTATCCCCAGCCTCACCTTCCCTTCTCATCTTACCGTAATCCAAACTCTGCTTTTCCTCCACCACTCCTAAAAGTGCTGGGGTGACATCTAACAAGCGCCTTTCCTGTGCTCTTTTTCCAGTCCTTATCTTGCTAGACCTCCTCACTGCTTTCGGCCATGCTGACCTTTTTCATTCTCTGCAGAATCTGTAAAGCTCGGCTGCTCCTGACTTCCGGGGCAGCTCCCTCCTTCTTGAGTGTTGGCGTTCTCCAAGGTTCCAGCCAACTCTGCTGCCCCACAGGCACCTCAGGGTTACCAACTCTGAAACCTGAGCTTGGAATCAGGGCTCTTAGACTTCCGCGGTGAGGGCTGATGGTGCCTGGAAGAGCTAACTCGAGGAGAACGATGGTGAATCAAGAGTTGAGTGGGTTGAATGGCAGATCCTCTGCTTATGAGTGGTGACTTTGGACAAACACTTTCACCCCTCTATGCATCAGTTTTCTTACGTGTACATTGGGCGTAACAACAGGTTGTTGGAGAGGTTAAGTTAGCACCCTACGTGGTGCATGGTAAGCACTCATCACATGCCAGCTGTTACTAACGGGTTCCCAGTGTCAATGCTGCTATTGAAATACCTCCCCTCATTTAATTCCTCATATTCCTACAGCTACTGCCTCTGCTCATCACTTCTCCATCCTTCTTACCCTGATTGCTGCAGTAACTTCCTGCCTTCCAAGGCATCTCCCTCCAGTCTATTCCGTATATTTTAAAAATTCATGTTTGACCCTGTGACTCTTCTGTTAAAATAAACCCCCTTGGCTAGGCGTGGTGGCTCACGCCTGTAATCGCAGCACTTTGGGAGGCTGAAGCGGGAGGATCACCTGAGGTCAGGAGTTTGAGACCAGCCTGACCAACACGGTGAAACCCCGTCTCTACTAAAAATACAAAAATTAGCCAGGCGTGGTAGCAGGCGCTTGTAATCCCAGCTACTCGGGAGGCTGAGGCAGAAGAATCACTTGAACCCGGGAAGTGGAGGTTGCAGTGAGCCCAGATTGCCCCCCAAACATGCATCAGAACTGATTTATTAAAGCCTCTGGGATAAAGCTCTGCCCCCTTGGTTTGATTTCCAGGATTTCTCTCTCCAGTCTCTCTCTCGACCACCCTGTATCTCCAGCCACTGCAGGCTCCCTGCAGGGTTTGCACAGTGAGCCATGCTCTTTCAGGCCTCTCCGTCATTGCAGTTGCCATTCTCCCTGGCTGGAGCCTGTCCTCCCTTCCTCCCTGGGCTTCACCTCCTTGAGGAAGTCCATGTGGGTCTGTAGGTGACTGGTGGGATTGAGATGGCTGGCACTCACACAGCGACCCCCACCAGGGCCTTCCTCTGCTTGTTCTTGCATTTGCTTTGGGGACCGACCTCTCTTGAGCCCGGTGTTTACAGGAGTCTCTGGCATGATGGCAAACCAAGGGCCCCACAGTGACAAGACTTGTTTCCCCACAGCTGCAGAATCCTTCAGCCCTCCCCGAGGAGATGCAGCTCAGAGCACAGCGTGTGACAGACACATGGCTGTGCAACGCCGTCTAGATGTCATGGAGGAGGTAACAGGGTGGTTTGGAAGGACATGAGGGGTCAGGACCACCTTCTAAGATAGGTTTTGTTTTTTTTTTGAGATGGAGCTTTGCTTTTGTTGTCCATGCTGGAGTGCAATGGCACGATCTCGGCTCACCACAGCCTCCTCCTCCTGGGTTCAAGCGGTTTTCCTGCCTCAGCATCACGAGTAGCTGGGATTACAGGCATGCACCACTGTGCACAGCTGATTTTATATTTTTAGTAGAGATGAGGTTACTCCATGTTGGTCAGGCTGGTTTCAGACTCCCGACTTCAGGTGATCCACCCACCTCTGCCTCCGAAAGTGCTGGGATTACAGGTGTGAGCCACCAGGCCTGGCCTAGAATGGTGTTTTTATGGGAAGATGCAAGCTTGCTTTGGAATGTCAGGCCATACAGGCCAATCTTGCACTGTGGCCATCTTGTCCAACATCACCCTCCCTTCTAGGCTGTCAGGCTGGCCAGCCCCCAGTGGACCCTGCTTCCCCTAAGGCCTTACCTCCCCCACCCGGATATTTCAGCATCAATACTGGATGGGAAGGTGGAAATTCAGTCGCTATTTTGTTATTTAGCCACGATTCCTAACTTGTGTGGCAAAAAGCTTACATTTGTATTGCTGCAAGCCTTTAACTGAAATTGAGCATTCCCATTCATCATAAATACAGATAGCAAGCAGTGGTATTAACAGTACTATAACTTTGTCATCAATAGAAATCCAGATCATTTAATCTTGTTCTAGTTATGAATATCTCAACATATCATTTATACCCTTCTTATGTCAACATTTCTGTTGTTGTTGGGCCTGATGTTAAATCATGGGATTTAGTGAGTTAATAAATACATTTTTTTTTGAGGCATTGTCTCCCTGTTACCCAGGATGGAGTACAGTGGTGCAGTGTCCCCTCACTGCAACTTCCACCTCCCAGGCTCAAGCAATCCTCCCACCTCAGCCTCCCAAGTAGCTGGGACTACAGGTGCATGTACCACCATGCCTGGCCAATTTTTGTATTCTTTTTTGTAGAGATGAGGTTTTGCTATGTTTCCCAGGCTGATCTTGAACTCCAGAGCTCAAGCCATCTGCCCACCTCGGCCTCCCAAAGTACTGGGATTACAAGCATGAGTCACTATGCCCGGTCAATACATATGTTATATCCAAAAGTTGAAATTTTTATTTTACAGAGTCATGCTCTGTTACGCAGGTGGAGTTCATGGTTCAATCTCAGCTCACTGCAACCTCCGCCTCCCAGGTTCCAGTGATTCTCGTGCCTCAACCTCCTAAGTAGCTGGGACTACAGACACACACCACCATGCCCGGCTAATTTTTTGTATTTTTGGTAGACATGGGGTTTCTCCATGTTGGCCAGACTGGTCTCAAATTCCTGACCTCAAGTGATCTGACTGCCTTGACCTCCCAAAATGCTGGATTACAGGCGTGAGCCACTGTGCTGGGCCAAAAAGTTTAATTTTTAATAATGAATAATATTTTAATGCAATTGATGTCCTTGGTAATTCTATATGCTTTATTTTTTGCATTTAAGGCATTATTCTGAGAAGAGGTCTGTAGGCTTCACCATACTGCCAGTGGGGTCCATGGCATACACAAGGAAAAAAATAACTATTGAGAACCCTGAGTAAATTTCAAAATCCCAAATCTGTCATTCGACAGAGACACCACCAGGGGGCGGAGCAACAAAAGAAATGTGAGCACCAGGCTGCAAAGTCCCAAAAGGGAGAAGGTATTCTAAAGGCGTTTCATCCAAACCCGTGACTGAGTGCCAAAAAGGAAGGACCCTTAGAGAGCGAGCCCCCTAGGATATTGCCATCTGGGGAAACTGAGGCAGGTAGGGGCAGAGCCTGAGTGAGGAAAACCCAGGTCCCGCAGCGCCCAGTCCTTTCCCACTGCACCCCACTGGACCGCTAGCTGCTCCTTAGGGCCTAGCTGATGAAGCAGAGTGCTGTCCTCGACTTTACCCCACTTCTCACAATAGATGGTAGAGAAGACTGTGGAGCACCTGGCGACAGAGGTGAAAGGCCTGCTGGGCCTGCTGGAGGAGCTGGCTTGGAACCTGCCCCCGGGACCCTTCAGCCCTGCCCCCGACCTCCTCGGAGAAGGTGAGCAGTGCAGGTGGCAGAGGACAGCCTCTGGACTGCTGTCATCTAGGGCTGGGCAGGTGAGACGGGAGCAGGGGGCTGCTCCACCGCACAGGCGTAGGCTGGACAGCAGTGGGGGCCGCAGCGCCCCCGGGGCAGAAGCGGGACAGCATCACCCCTCCTCCCCAACCCACACCCGGTCGCTGCTGCCCAGAGTCAGACGAAATTCTGGAAGAGCCAGCCCTAGGTACCATCTCAGCACACCCCAGCGAGGAGAAGCTGCCTCCTTCATTGGCCTTCTCCGGACTAAAGCTCCTCAGCTCCTTTCATTTCCCCCTGAGAAGCCACTCCTGTTCCACCCCAAAACCGTCACAGAGAAGACAGCAGCCCACTGATCAGGCAGGGATGGAGTTGCACTTTGCTCTCTCCTTGATCCCTGTGTCCCGGGGGCTGCGGAGGGGAGGGAAGAAACTGCTGGGCAGCGCACCCCAGCTTGCTCACTGGAGGCCGCCACTTTCTTTCAGATGGCTTCTGAGCCTCGGAGCTGGAGCCCAGCAGCTGGAGGTGGCGCACCTGCCAAGCAGCACCCTCTGAGAGCCGGCCCTGTCCGCTCGGCTTCCTTCCCCAGCTTCGTGTGAAATAAAAGCTACTCTTTCCGTCTCCTCTGCGTCTGCTGACAAAGTAACCCGTTTAACTACAGCCCTCTCTCCCTCCACTTCCATGCCTGGAGGAGGCCTGCAACCCCCTCCAGGCTCAGACCTGGGGACACCCCCATTCCCGCCATCTGTGCTTTAGCCCTCCTTATTTACAGGGGCAGATGAGCAGGGGTTGATTTCACAGAGGTGTGAGCTCTTCGAGTGGCCTTGCTTCTCAAAATGTGGCCATAGGTGAAAAGCAAAGGTATCAGGGTCTCAGGCCCCACCCAGACTTCTTAATCAAAATCTGCATTGCAGTGAGACTCCCAGGGAATTTATGTGTCCATTAAAGTGGTTTGTTGTTTTTGTTTTTGTTTTTTAAATCCTATGAAGTGAAATTCAATGTAAAATTCATCATTTTAACCATTTTAAATCGTACAAGGCTGGGGTCAGTGGTTTACGCCAATAATCCTAGCACTTTGGGAGGCCAAGGTGGGAGGCTCACTTGAGCCCAGGAGTATGAGACTAGCCTGGGCAACAGGGTGAAACCCTATCCCTGCAAAAAATACAAAAAATAGCCGGGCATGGTGGCACATGCCTGTAGTCCCAGCTACTCAGGAGGCTGGGGCGGAAGGATCACCTGAGCCCAGGAGGTCAAGGCTGTGGTGAGCCGTGATCATGTCACTGCACTTCAGCCTGCGTGACGGAGTGAAACCTTGTCTCAAAAAAAAAAAATCATACAAATGCCCTGGCTTCTAGTACATTCACAAGTTGTCAGTCAACACCACCAATTCCAGAACACTGTTCTCACTCTAGAAAGAAACTCTGTGCCTTTTAAGCAGTCACATCCCATTCCCGATTCCCCACTAGAAACCACTAGAAACCACTAATCTCTGTCGCCGTGAACTTGCCTATTCTGGACATTTTAAATACAGTAGTCCCGCTTTATCTGTGGTTTCACTTTCCATGGTTTCAGTGACCTGCAGTCAACCACAGTCCTAAAATATTAAACTCCAGAAATAAACAACGTACGAGTTTTCAATTGCGCGTCATTCTAAGTGACGTGATGAAATCTCTCACCATCCCCCTTCATCCCACCCCGGACATGAACGCTCCCTTTACCCAGCATGGTCCACGCTGTCTACACTTCCTGCCTGTCAGTCACTTAGCAGCCCTCTCAGTTACCAGGTCAACGGCCACAGTGTCACAGTGCTTTTGTTCCAGCAACGTTTCTTTTACTTAATCAAAACCCAAAGCGCAAGAGCAGTGTTGCTGGCATATGGTGGTTGTTTTTCATGTAACTTTCCCTTCATAGAAGCTGTCATATTGTTCTAATTGTTCTATTTTATTCTTAGCTATTGTTGCTAATCTCTTACGGTGCCTAATTTATAAATTAAACTTTATCGTAGATATGCATGCATAGGAAAAGTCATAGTACAATAGGATTAGATACTATTGTGGTTTCAGGATCCACTAGAGGTGTTGAAATGTATCCCCTGAAGGTAAGGGGGTACTACTGTAAATAGAATCATACGATGCGTAGCCTACCTGTATGTGGCTTCTTTCTCTGATCATAATGTTTTCAAAGGCTGGCTGTATTGTAGCATGTATCAGTGCTTCATTCCTTCTTATGGATGAATAATGTTCTCTTGTATGAATATACCACATTTTATTCATTTATTCATCAATTGATGGACATTTGGGTTGTCTGTACTTTTTGGCTATTATGAATAATGTTGCTATGAACATCCATATGAGTTTTTGTGTCAATATTTGCTTTTTTATTTGTTTGGGGTCTATATGTAGGAATGAAATTGCTGAGTCACATGGTAACTCTTATGTTTAACTTTTTGAAGAACCACCAAGCTCTTGTATTGCAGCCGTACTGTTCTATATTCCCACCAGCAATATTCACTGTGGGTTTTTCCTGATGCCCTCTAGCAGGTTGAGACATTTTCCTTCTATTCTTAGTTTGTTAAGTGTTATTTTTTTGCATCAATTGAGATGATCATGTGATTTTTTTCCCCTTTCAATTACATGCATTAAATTGATTTTTTTTTTTTTTTTTTTTTTTTTTTTGAGACTATCTTGCTCTGTTGCCCAGGCTGGAGTCCAGTGGTGCGATCTTGGTTCATTGCAACCTCCATCTTTGGGTTCAAGCAATTCTCCTGCCTCAGCCTCCCGAGTAGCTGGGATTACAGGCTGCCCACCACCATACCCAGCTAATTTTTGTATTTTAGAGATAGGGTTTTGCCATGTTGGCCAGACTGGCCTTGAACTTCTGACCTCAGGTGATCCACCCGCCTCTGCCTCCCAAAGTGCTGGGATTACAGGTGTTGAGCAACCATGCTGGGCCTGATTTTTGTATATTAAATGACCCATGCATTCCTGGGATAAATTTCACTTGGTCACGGTGTAAAATGCTTTTAATATGCTGCTGGATTTAGTCTGCTAGCATGCTGTTCAGGACTTTTGCACCTATATTCATAAGACTTATTGGTTTGTAGGTTTTTTTTTTCTTGTAATGTCTTTGTCTGGCTTTGGTAGCAGGATAATACTGGTCTCATAGAATAAGTTAGGAAGTGTTTCCTCCTCCTTTGCTTGCTTATTTATTTATTTTGGTAAGAGTTTGAGAAGGATTGGTGTTACTTCCTTAAATGTTTGCTATAATTTACCAGTGAAAGCCCTGGCCTTTTCTTTGTTGGAAAGTTTTTGATCACAGATGTAATCTCTTTACTTATTATAGATCTATTCAGATTTTTAATTTTTCCTTGAGTCAACTTTGGTAATTTGTGAGTTTCTAGGAATTTGTGTATTTTATCTACATTATCTAATATGTTGGTATACAATTGTTCATAGTATTTTTTGTAATCCTTTATTTTTTCTGCATAAGGTTTTTAGTGATGCCTCCACTTTCATTTCTGATTTCAGTAATCGAGTCTTGAGTCTTCTATCTCATTCATTCACTGTCTCTCTGTGTGTGAGACAGAGTCTAGCTGAAGGTTTGCCAATTTTGTTGATCTTTCAAAGAACTATTTTTTTAATTCCATTGATTCTATTGCTTTTCTAGTGTCCATTTTATTTATCTGCACTCCAACCTTTATTATTTCTTTCCCTCTGGTTGCTTTTGGTTTAGCTTGCTCTTTGTTTTCCAGTTCCTTAATATAGAAGGCTAGATTGTCTATTTCCTTTTTTTTTTCTTTTTTTTCTTTTTTTTTTTTTTTTTTGACAGACTCTTGCTTTGTCACCCAGGCTGGAGTACAGTGGCATGATCCCAGCTCACTGCAACCTCCACCTCCCTGGCTCAAACAATCCTCCCACCTCAGCCTCCCAAGTAGCTGGGCCAAGAGGGGGATGCCACCATGCCTGGCTACTTTTTGTATTTTTTGTAGAGACTGGGTTTCATCATGTGGCCCAGGCTTCTTTTGGTTGTTTTTACATGTACAATTAAATGACTAGAGTCACCCTGTTTTCTTACTCATTCTTTTTGACTAATGTTTTTGTACCTATTAACCATGCTCGCCTCTCCCCAACCTGCCCCTGCCCATTACCCTTCCTAGCCTCTGGTGACAATCTTTGTGTTCTCTATGTCTATTAGTTCAAGTGTTTTGATTTTTTAGGTCCCACAAATACGTGAGAACACATGATGTTGTCTTTCTGTGCCTGGCTTATTTCATTTAACTTAATGGCCTCCAGTTCTATCTATGTTGTTGTAAATGACAGAATCTCATCCTTTTATTATGGCTGAATAGTACTCCACTGTATATAGGTATTGCATTTGCTTCATCCATGCATCTGTTAATGGACACTTAGGTTGCTTCCAAATCTTAGCTATTGTGAACAGTGCTGCAAAAAACATGGGAGTGCAGATATTTCTTTGATATACTAATTTCCTTTCTTTTGAGTATATACCCAGCAGTGGGATTCCTGGATCATATGGTAGTTCTATTTTTATCCATTGAATTTTATCAAATGCTTTTTCAGCATTAATTGAAATGATCATATGGTTTTTGTCATTCATTCCGTTGATATGATGTATCACATTGATTGGTTTACATATGTTGAACCATCCTTTCCTCCCAGGAATAAATCCACTTGGTCATAATAAATGATCTTTTAAATGTATTGTTGAAGTCAGTTTGCAAGCATTTTGTTGAAGATTTTTTTATGAATACTCATAAGGGATATTGGCCTATAGTTTTCTTTTTTTTGATGAGTCTTTGTCTGGTTTTGTTATCAGGGTAATACTGGCCTTGTAGAATGAGTTTGGAAATACTCCCTCCTCCTCTATTTTCAGAATAGTTTGAGTAGGATTGGTACTAGTTCTTTAAATGTTTGGTAGGATTCAGCAGTGAAGTCACTGGGTCTTGGGGTTTTCTTTACTGGAAGACTTTTTATTACGGCTTCAATCTTGTTACTTGTTATTGGTCTGTTCAGGTTTTGGGCTTCTTCATGGTTCCATCTTGGTTAGTTGTAGGAGTCCAAGAATTTATTCATTTCTTCTACATGTTTCCATTTATTGACATATAGTTGCTCATAGTAGCCACTAATAATCCTTTGAATTTCTGTAGTATCAGTTGTAATGTCTCCTTTTTCACCTCTGACTTTATTTCTTTGGGCCTTCTTTCTTGTTTTCTTAGTCAGTCTGGCTAAAGGTTTATCAATTTTGTCTAACTTCAAAAAACCAACTTTTTGTTTCATTGATCTTTTGTATTGTTTTCTTCATTTCAATTTCATTTGTTTCTGCTCTGATCTTCCTTCCTTCCTTCCTTCCTTCCTTCCTTCCTTCCTTCCTTCCTTCTTTCTTTCTTTCTTTCTTTCTTTCTGACAGAGTTTTGCTCTTGTTGCTTAGGCTGGAAGTACAATGGTGCAATCTTGGCTCACTGCAACTTCTGCCTCCCAGTTTCAAGCAATTCTCCTGCCTCAGCCTCCTGAGTAGCTGGAATTACAGGTGCCTGCCACCACGCCCAGCTAATTTTTTGTATTTTTAGTAGAGATGGGGTTTCATGATGTTGGCCAGGCTGGTCTCAAACTCCTGACCTCAGGTGATCCACCTGCCTCAGCCTCCCAAAGTGCTGGGATTACAGGTGTGAGGCACTGCACCTGGCTGTACTATTTCTCTTCTACTAATTTTGGGTTTGATTTCCTCTTATTTTTCTAGATGCATCATTAGATTGTTAATTTGAAGTTTTCCCTCTTTTTTGATGTAGATACTTATAGTTATAAACTTCTCTTAGCACTGCTTTTGCTGTATCCCATATGTTTTGGTATGTTGTGCTTTCATCATCGTTTCTTTCAAGAAATTTTTCAATTTCATTCTTAATTTCTTCATTGACCATTGGTCATTCAGGAGCATATTATTTAATTTCCATGTATTTGTATAGATTCCAAAATTTTTTCCGTTATTAATTTCTAGTTTTATTCCATTGTGATCAGAGAAGATGCTTGATATTATTCCAATTTTTTGAATGTTTTAAGACTTGTTTTGTGACCTAATATATAACATATCCTTGAGAATGATCCATGTACTGAAGAAATGATGTGTATTCTGTAGCCATTGGATGAAATGTTCTATAAATATCTATTAGATCCATTTGGTTTATAATGCATATTAAGTCTGATGTTTCTTTGTTGAATTTCTGTCTGGATGATCTGTCCAGTGCTGAAAGTGAAGTGTTGAAGTCTCCAGCTATTATTGCATTGAGGCCTATCTCTTTAAGTCTAATAATATTTGCTTTATCTCTCTTGGTACTTCACTTTGGGTGCATATATATTTAAAATTATTATATCCTCTGGGTAAATTGACCCATTTATCATTATATAATGACCTTGTCTATTATAGTTTTTGTTCTGAAGCCTATTTTGTCTGATATAAGTATAGCTAGCTACTCCTGCTTTTTAGTTTCCATTGGCATGGAATATCTTCTTTTTTTTTTTTTTTTTTTTTTTTTTTTTTTTTTTGTTTTGTTTGGTTGGTGGGGTATGTAACAAGAGGGGTGGGGGTGGGGATTTAGGCGGAGACCACAA